>JBBBDQ010001526.1:50000-52500 GCA_037127315.1 Ascarosepion bandense | reverse complement strand
AAAGTGAATTATATTTTTTAAATCGTGTTCTCTCTCTCTCACACACACAGTTTAATTTTTTGCTTTCATCTTGTGTAAATATTTGTTAAATATTTATTTTTTTCTCTCAGAGTTACTGATTGACAAAACAATTTAAAGGAATTGATTCAGTATAAAAAATATTCCTCAAAAACATTTGTCTAAAAACTCTTAAATTTACACTTTCCAGACCATTTTAAAAGTTTTTGCCATGTAGAAATTAACTGCAATTTGTAAGTTATTTTTGTGAACAACTGAGAACTTATACACGTTTCTGTGACTCTCGGTGTCTGTTTGTATTTCTCAGCTTTTTAATTGTTTTTTGAACATTATATTGTTGATTTCAAATGTGTTTAGAGATGAATTGATACATTTAACAATTTACATATGATAAAAAAACATCAGTATATTCGAATCTCTAAAAGGAGTTTTTAACCCCGTATTCCATTCATTCATACCACTAAGATTGGAAAACATTGCTTATTTTTCTTATAAATAATATATTCCCTTACAGACGTCAGCTGGGAGAAAAAGAAAGGTGTATATCACGCACAGAATGCAGTGCACACGCGTGCGTGTGTACTGCATAAACACACACATTTCAAGAGGGAAGCATGCGTAAAGGGTGAACAATATATATATAAATATATACATAGGAAGAGAGACAGAGAAGTTTGAGAATGGTGACAATGATAATGATAGTATCAACGTTTGGTAGACCCGGTAACCGTAAGAGGTACCCCCAAACAATAAGTGATTTTTCACGTGTTTGATCTATGACAGGTATTTCAGAACCCCAAGATATGAGAAGTGCGCTTTCTATTCAAATTGCTTATTTGTGTGTGTGTGTGTGTGTGTGTGTGTGTGTGTGAGAGAGAGAGAGAGAGAGAGAGAGAGAGAGAGAGAGAGAGAGAGACAGCAGTGGTCAAGTAATTGATGTCGGGTGATGTGTGGAAATGAGGTTATAAGCATGTGTTTGTATGAAAGAAATAGAAAAAAGAAAGATATCGAATAAACAAGGGAGAAAGAGACACCAAAAGTGATACTAAGTGTGTGTGTGTGTGTGTGTGTGTGTGTGTGAGAGAGAGAGAGAGAGATTGAGAGAAAGAAAGAGTGAGATTAAGATAAAAAGAGATCAAGTATAGGAAAGAGAATGTTATACCGGAGTTTTTTTGTAAAAAAGGAGAAAGAGACTGTGAAAGAGAGAGGTTAAGAGATATGGAGAAATAAAGTGAGAAATATATAGAGACAGACAGAGAGGGAAAGAATTCGTGTCAAAAAAAAAAAAAAGATAGTAAAGAAAAATTGAGAGAAGGAATGTATGACAAATGATGTCTGTGAGAGACGATGAAAGAGACAGTGCACATGAGAAAAATCAGAGATAAATAAAAATAGTGTGAATGAGAAAGAGAATGAGAATATGTATGTGTGTTTGTGTGTGCGTAAGAGAGAGAGAGAGTGAAAAAGAGAGAGAGGGAATGTGAGTGTGAGTATGTGCGTGTGTGCGTGCAAGCGATTGAAAAGAGGGAATTCGATTTGGTCGGGGAAAGAACTATTGGCAAGGAAAGAAACGCTGCAAAAAGTGGGTAAGAAAAATAACTGGTTACTTAAGGAAGGCAGAATGAAAATCAGGGAACGTCAGAAAGATAGAAAAAAAAAAAAAGAAAACGGGAGGAAAAATATTCCTAATAGGAAAGATATCATTTTTCGAGGTGAAATGTAAAGATTAATTACCAATCAAAGTGTCATGCTTTAAGAAGCAATTTAAAAAGAATCGAGAGCTCTCCTACGCACATTATCAGCAAACATCAGTTTCCCACTAAAAAACCTAGCAAGGAAGACAATGAATGTAAACAGAAATGAAAAGAATGAGAAAATTATTCAAAGAATCAGAAAATAAATAAACAAACAAACATGTATCTTGTCGAAGAGAATGCCATAGATATGGAGAGTTATCCCAATTCTGGAAAATATTAATTTTGTTAATATTCAAACTAATAAAAAAATGTAGAATGTAGTATGGCAAAATGGTTTGAGACTGTAAATATTCCCATTTGATACTTTTTAATTTTTGCATTATTTTTAGTTCTTTTTTATGTCGTAACTTTCTTCCTAACATATCTAACTTTGACCATTTAGTGTTTAATTGAGAATAAGTATCATATTACTCTGATGCAGAGAAGTTCTGTCACCCCCTACACACACTATTTATTTAAATGAAAAATAACAACAAAAATAATCACAAGCTTACATGCAGACATTATATAACTTAACTGAAGCGGTTGTTTTTTTTTTCCACCATTGGTCAGTATTGAATCAAAGTAAAAGACTCTACTTTGAATGTTGACTTTCATGATAGATACGCCTATTCCACTTGAAAGTTTGGTGTCACATAATCATAATTTTCTTACGTTCCTTTTGCTCGACTAATATTATCTATCTATCTATCTATCTATCTATCTATCTATCTATCTATCTAGCT
>JBBBDQ010001526.1:42500-45000 GCA_037127315.1 Ascarosepion bandense | reverse complement strand
TGTTCAATAAAGGAAATAACAAAGGCTCACCGAAAAGGTGGGTTGCATAGACGCACGGAATGAGGAAGAAGTGAACCTCAAGCGACTTTATATAGCAAAGACAGAAAAAGAGAAAGAGAAAGAGAGGGAATAATTGGAGAAAATATATTTCTGTACATAAAAGGTATTGTCATTGTAATACGTAATACATTCTTACCAGAGAGAGAAACAAAAAGTCGATTGGAATTGTGTCCTTAATTTAAGTTTTTGTTTTTTTATTTTAATTGCAGTGTACTTTTTTGTTTCCGAAGTGAAAATATTAACAAAGTAATTTTTAAAATTTGCTCGTAGTATAAAACTAAAACAGTGAACAAACTAAGTTGTTGACGCAATTTTCTTCGTATTATATTATTATTATTCATAAGTTTATTACAGAAAAAAAATAATGCTCATTTCCATTATTCTGCATGTGTTTGTTCGTACATAAGGTTCCAGACAAAATCTCAAGCATAGTTTGACAAACCTACACCCCACAAGAATCCCATTAAAATAAAATACAGATGATGCTAGAGATTACTATTTGTTGTTCGATTTTTATTTAATTTTCTATTTATTGTTTTGGTTTAAATCCGATTCGAAAATTTTAGGCTTGATATTTATGAAAATGTACAACTGTGACAATGACACACAAATTCTGCAAATCTTTCTTAATTTGTTTTTTCATCCTTCTCGTCGTCATCATCATCATCATCATCATTATTTTAAAACGTTCACGTCAAGGTTGTGAATATGTTAGTAAAAAAAATTAAAAGACTTTATATAATTATATAAATATATAATGAAGAAAATATTTTTCAGAGTGAAAAAGAGAATTTAAAATAAAAAGATGAAAAAGCAACAAGAAAGGAAAGAAAAATTAAAAAGAACCTGGCGACTAAAATTTTTTTGAAACCGAATATAAATGGATGAAAGATCAAATAGAATTTTGCATAGAATATAAGCAACATTCTCACCCCATATTTTTTATCTCTCGGCTCATACGCACGCACCTGAATTCGCAAAGAAAAGATAGAAAGAAAGAATTGGAAGACAGGCAGGTAATACAAGCGAAAATGTAAGCAGATAAATATATGAATTTATTGTCAGAAAGTGAACATTGGTATATGGGCTAATGTGCCTGTGTGTTGGTGTGTTCGTTTATTTACTAGGGTTGTTGAAAAAGAAACAAGAAAATGCAAAAAGCAAATTTATAGTAAAAATTAATAATGAGGCAAAACCTCAAAATTAGGTGACTAACACTATGCATAAACCAAAAGACAGAAGAGGTTTGTAAGAAGGTATATTTTTTCATCTAAGAAAGGTAGAGAGTTCCAAATGTTATTGTTTGATGTGCGTGTGTGTAAATATGTTCGCATACATTGAAGAAGGAAAACTGTTTCAAGGTAGACAGGTAATACCAGTCACAGGTATGAAGTATTATTTTGATATGAACATATTAAGACATACTGACGTGAACACAACGGACAGGTTGATAGATCGATAGAAAACAGAAAAATCGATGGAAGAAATAATGAAGAGAATTATTGACACATAGAGGGAAATAGATAAGCAGGTATGTATCTGGCGACAGAGAAAAGAATTGGTGATAGAAAGAAGGATTGAGAGAATAATGGAAAAAGAAATGGAGATGATTTCGTTTATGAAGACAGGTTTGAAAAGATTTTAAATGCTAGATCTGATAGGTTAGTATCAGTTGGATATGATTGATAAATGAATTTGCAAGAAGACACTGATAGGTAATGAATGTAAGGAATTGTTTGACAGACAAAACAACATTGGTAAGTAAATAGAATAAAATAAATAATATTGAAATACTTAAATAAATATAAAATGTTAATAGGTTAGATACGAAATCACTAAGATAGATAGATAGATAGATAGATAGATAGATAGATAGATAGATAGATAGATAGATAGATAGATAGATAGATATAAATAAATTTAGTTATGTATGAACATAGGTAAAAATAAGTATTAACCTGATATGAATAGATTAAAGCGTATATGAACATACTATATATTCACTATATAAAGATATAAGTTGAAAATGTTTTAGAGAAATACATGAATTGAAAAGTAATATAGGAGAATATTGAGCGGCCAAAATGGACTGACACAGATCGATGGATTAAGCGATGGACAGCTGAAATCGATGATCTGATTGATAGATGGATGAGTCGGGTAAGGGATGTTTGCTTTGCTGATTAAAGCAGGCATTTCATTAAAAGAAAATAAACGCAGAAATGTATAAAATCGTGTGTTAAAGTTAAATAATACTATTACTACTTGATGTTGTTGCAACTAACGTTGCAATTGTCCCCATAAACACTCAGTTGAGAAGTTATTACTGACGAAAACATATATTTAGACACAAATTCACTATATATATATATATATATATATATATATATATATATATATATAATAGCTCTAATACATCATGTTTGTCATGAATTCATCA
>JBBBDQ010001526.1:0-37500 GCA_037127315.1 Ascarosepion bandense | reverse complement strand
GTAAATTGGGGGAGTTTCTAAAAGCAACTGCTTTTACGCGTTCTATGTATTTAAATACATATACATAATCTATCTATCTATCTATCTATCTATCTATCTATCTATCTATCTATCTATCTATGCCCGTCGTAAAAATATTCTGAGTCGTGAGTGAAAAAAGTAATTCTTTATTTATAAGTTCGTTACGCAGTTCATATTCCAGCCTTTAATCTATTTTTGTAAAAAATATAATCTATCTATCTATCTATCTATCTATCTATCTATCTATCTATCTATCTAAAAATGTGCTCCGTTTATTTTTTACGGCCTGTGAGTTATTTACTCCTCTCTTTTTTGTGTGTGATTGTGGAATGGAAGTGATATTTATACTTTTTTTTTTTTTTTTTTTTTATCCCTGTATTAACAAAGTAACTTGTATATTTGTAAAATATTTGTCCGGTTCGGTTTATTTATTTATTTTTTTATTTGTAAAATGTCCTGTGTAAGTTTGTAGAAAATACGGCTTGTCGAACAGGATTCCTGTTTGATTGTCTCTAACTCGATACATTTGTTTGAGTTTTCGTCACCGTTCGTCTTCTTCTCTAATCTATGAGTATGTATAATTATATATAAATGAAAATAAAATAAATAAACTCTTCTTGTCTTCTTTTCCTTTCAAAGCTGCGCGTTTGCGATTTCTTGCGAATACGTCGCAAAGATATTTCCTTTATGATGTCCAAGTCAATTGGATAAACATATACTGTGGTGAGTAATAATGCTAATAAAAGCCTGCTTTTTGCGAATGTATATGTTTAGGTGTTAGTATGTATATTAGTGACTATGTAAGTCTGATGTATCATTTCATGAGATGAGATGAGTGAGTGCTATATGCGTGGTGTGCGTATAAAAGGTAGAAGCGACGAACAGTCCCGATGCGACAGAATACGCAAGCGTGAATAAGCAGATTTTTCTCTCTTATTCTTCCTTTCAATTCTCTTGTCCTCTCTTCACTTTCTCTTTCTCTTCTAACTTATTTCATTTTTTCTCTCTCCACTATTTTCTCCTACTAACTGTTTTCCTCTCTATTACAATATATTTTCTTTTCCCACCAATGGTCGTAGTAGCTGTTATAAGTAATTGTACTTCACGTAAAGCATAGCAAATAGAAGCGGCCGTCGTCGTCATCACGACCGTGTACGGTGTGTAGTAATAATAATAGTAGACATAATAGTTGTTGCAGTAGTAAGTAATGTTAACTAGTGCTGCTGCTTCTGAAACGAAATTATTACTATCGTCACCATCTATACACGGTGAGACCGGAGTAAGAATATACAATTTACAAAGGATTATCCTTGTTGATTAACACTCTCTAGTCACTAGTATTCTTCTTAACAGTAAAAATATTTGAAACTAATTATAATCTTGGCTTTACTTCAACATAACTTACTGTGTGTACTGTGTACTATCAGCCATAAGAGTCATTAAACACTAAACAGTAGTTGTTAAACGTGGTAATTTTTATTATTATGTAGTAGTAGTAGCATCTGCTTTTGTAAGTGGTAATCACTGGTATGTTAGTAGTAGAAATACATTTGAATATCATCCTCTTTGATATGTCTTTTATAAAAATTTCACAATCTATCAATAAACAGCACCACTACCACCACCACCACCACCACCACCACCACCAACAACAACAACAACAACAACAATAACAACAGAATTATTTGCTTTTTATCCAGTAAAGAAACAAGCTTTGATAATTAAAAATATTTTTTTTAAAAATGCACCGAAGTGAGGTCTGTAATGTACACGGGAGAGAAAAATGGAATGAAGGGAAAAGGAAAAAAAAAATGACAACGATGATAAACAAGTAAAAAAAAAAAAAAAAGAAAAAAAAAGTAAAAAAAAAAAAAGGATATTTTCTTTCTTCTCTCTCTTAAAACACAGGTATACAACAACACTAACAGTAACAACACGGTTTTTCTCACTCCTAAACTGGTTCTAACAGTGAAGGTGTGAAAGTCTCTTCTTTTTAAAATTCATCTAAGAGGCTCGGGAAAAAAAGGAAGAAACGAAGGAAAGAAAGGATAAATGAATGGAAGTAAAGCTGGAAAGAATAAATGAAGAAAATACGCACATTCTTTTACTTTTTCTTTGTTTTTACAAACATTTCATTTAAACAAATAAGTACACGCGCTACACATTGTTAAAAAGCTTTATTTTTTTGTACATAGGCCACAGACGGTTGCACATCTTTCTTCTTGATTGATACTTTTTCGGCGTTTTGAAACATGCAGTACTAAGTACGATACGCTGCAGCAAATATTTAATTTGTTTCTATTTTATTGCGATGTCAGTTCGATCTTCGCTGGAGTGACCTTATGATGAATCTGATAATTTCAGCATCAAATAACCTTTAACCATATTTATTTTTAAGCAGCTCTAATTATTATTATTATTTGTACGCGCATATAGTTTAATTCATATATTTTGCTAAGTTTAACTAAGTGTGACACAAGGCCACACTATTGCGGTAGCCAGTTAGGATCAAACTCATTACATTCATTAGCAAACTAACAAGATTGCGAGACGAATTTGCTGACCATTATGCCATGGAAGCAACTAAAAATAACGGGTAGAAGAGAAGATTACGTTGTGGTAATATCCCTGAAGAAAAAAATTTAAATCCTGGTTTTTAGGCTTGAACACTTGAAGGCCATTATTGTTACATAACGTGTTTAATAAGCCCATTATTCGTTGCACAAAAACACACCTTGAATAATAATAATAATAATAATAATAATAATAATAATAATAATATGCTTTGCGTGAGGCGCTTGAGCTAGGTTTAGCAGTTATGGTCGATGTCAAATCACAACAAAAATTGCTTACAAAAACATATACAGTATACACTCATCAGCTCTAAAGGTTTGGTGTCTTTAAGTTTCATACTCCGTTTTAATTTTCATACACATTTTTTAAAAAGGCTACACATAAAACTTAAATGTTGTATCTATCTGTCTGTCTATCTATCTATCTATCTATCTATCTATCTATCTAGGCTCGGATGATATATATACTTCAGTATATACACCAATGGCCGTGTGAGTACAAATATAGTCATTATTATCGTCGTCTTTGTTCTGCTGCTGCTTCTTTTACAAATATTTTTGATATGATTAAGATCAAAAGACTAATTTTCAAAACCTTTTCTACTTATTATTTATTGTCGCTGCTGTTTTGTGTCCATAATACCAAGTAAAAGGAAATTATTTTTTTGGATTTGGTTGTAATAGCAACAGCATCAACAAAAATATTGATGATATCACAGCCCAGGGTGCCCAACTAACTGTCAGTGTTATCAAAATGTCACTTTTTTCGCGCGTAAGCCTAATGACAAGCGCTTTAAAAAGCAAACATGAAGGCTCAACTCGAAAACATTTTTCTTCCTAATATACATATATTGTAAGGTCTGATGATATGAGCTAATTAAACTCATTGAAATGAGCTATAGTTTATAACTGAATTGACGTATTGAGTTTTCCTTTATAAACTTAAACTATATATATATATATATATATATAGAGAGAGAGAGAGAGAGAGAGAAAGAGAGAGAGAGAGAGAGAAAGTGAGAGAGAGCGAGAGCGAGAGACAATAAAGAGCGGGAGAGAATAATAATTACTATATAATATTATTTATTTGCATTTTCACACCAGGAGATGTTACTAACTGGTGGTTATTTATTACCAGGGATCTCTCTCTAGAGTGACGGTAAGTTTTCTGAAATGACCAGCACTCTCCTCAGTATTTTAGTTGTGCTTTCGTCTGATTTTTTTCCAATTATTTAACATATCTCAAATTCCTTCAAACTATTTGGAAGGCGCTTTGGGACCATTTCAAAAGAATCAGTTGTAGCTATAGGTAAAATCTTTCCACAGATTTTTCATTCTATTCTTATTCTAATTAAAATGATTAGTTTCATGCATCTTCATGTTAACGGTAGGTGTCTACTTGTTATCGTTATCGAATGACTGTCAGTTTCCACAAATCTCCAGATGATCTTTAACTTAATAATAATAATAATAATATCAAAGATGCTAATATCATCACTATCATCACCTTTCACTCAGTCAAAAAGTCGGTACGTTCTCGGATACGTGCTTGGTCTTAGTGGGCGGTTTATCACTTTTATGAGTGAAAACTGAAAAGTCCACCCACCCACACTCACTCGCGCGTTGACACACAAGTATGCACACACTTTCTTTCATAAACGTACTCACACACGCACACTCTCTCTCACACACACATAAATCACACATTCATGAAGTCAAGGAGAAACAAGTATTTAATTTAAGACATCTACTTGGATGGTAATGGGACCTAAAAGTCGTAGTAACAACAATAATTCTATGATGCAAAAAGTAAAAACTAAAACACGGTAGACGGTTGTTATATGCAATTCCACCATCTATCGGAACCATCTGATGTGGGCCATTACAGATTTCATTTTATTCAATCAATCTTTCTCTCCATCTCATTCTATTGCAAGCTAACACATATATCCGTTTGTTCATTCAACTATTTCCTTCCTTCCTTTGACATTGTTTTTAGTGACGTTAAGTATTCATTTTTAATTTTTCCTCAGCATAATTTTCAAAGTAGGTAATTCAGTATTTCCTATTTTCTTTAACAGCAACGTAAAAATTGAAACTCCGAGGGAGAAGTAGATCATTCCCGCAACATGTCACTCTGAATACCGTGGAAAGTGCTGTTGTATTTAGGGTACTTGTTGTCACGTGATCTCCAGTGAAAGCCACCAGTTACTACTGGTCTGAAAACGCAGTGAGTGAGTATTTCACTGCAAAGGGATCTATGCTCCAATCAAATCAAATGGCTTCATGATTTAATAATCGAAAATTTGGGCAAAATATCTTCTTATGAAGAAACGAAAGAAATATGAAAGAATACAGATCTTTGACTCGATATAGCCGTTATAGTGCCATCCCTGTCTTTCGCAACAGAAAAGTCGTAGTTGCAACACTACTGTTGAAAAAGAGTACGATTGTCTGAAAGTAGCTGTAATAGTAGAGAGAGAGAGAGAGAAGAAATAAGTATATAAAACTAAAAGTGTCCACTACTGTTGTAATAGTTAAATGACAGTACTGTATCACCTCGGAAATGGTCAGCACAAGCTGACCCCCCGCCCAAAAAAACAAAAAAAAAACAAAAAAAAAACAAAAAAACAAAAAAAATGCAAAATAACAAAAAACGAAAAAAACAATGTTCGAAGAGGTTTGCTGCCAACAAAATATACGCAGTAAAAATATATATCCGTTTTTTTAAATAACACTTGTTACTTGTACTAAGTAGTTGAACATGTCAACAATGAAATAAATACGAATAAAATGAAAAAATAAAATGAAAAAATAAAATGAAAATATAAATGTACTTGCTGTTTGTTATTATGCTTTTATTAAAATTCACATTTATTATTTTTTTTATTCTTGGTGTTGTTTTCTTTCTTTCCTTTCTATTTTTTCTTTTTTTTACTTTAGTATTTAGTTTCAAATTTGATTGTGTCTTCAGGTAACTTTGATATTCAGTTTTTGTCTGTGACCAATGTTTTGTTTTTCCTTTTCTTTTTCTTATTCTTTTTTTTTTTTGTCTTTTCTTATTCTTTCTTGTGGTGGTTCTCTAAGTAGGTAAAATGCATTTAGTAAGTCTGTTACTCGTCAGATCTCGGTCACCGTCATTCTTTCAGGTTGAAGAGAGGAATTTAAAAACGATGTTAGTTTTATGCCTCGTGATTGAGGTAGTTGCACATTTTCCACTGGTGCTAGATTTCGACGTTCAAGCTTAGAGTAAAAAAGCCAGAATTTCAATTCAAATGTTGATCAAAGCAGGCAGACAGTCCCTGTTGAAAGAGTGGATAACATAATTTTTATTCTTATTTCTCGAATCTGACATTGTGCCAATCTAAGTTTATTATCAATAACACTATGTAACGACATTAAAAGATTTTTTCTCACTTTGGCTACTTTTGTTGCTATTTGATTGCCAGAGAAGTCAACCAATCTGTCAATAAGGGACGTGGATTTATTTGTAGTAAACAAGAGACTTCTTATTCACTACGGGTGGACAGAAAATTAAAAAAAAATGAAAAATAAATAATCAATATAAACACATAAGATTGATAATCCGAGTCGAAAATTTGGGAATCGTCATAATTGTTGAATAAAATCCTCAAAAATGGATAAAAAAAATACACATAAAAATATTTTTAATTATGGGTAAAATATCCAAACTTCCTGGGAGGAAAAAAGAAAAATAACTTAAATTTCTTTAGGTTGGTGAATACAGCGGAAAGGAAAAAAAAATTCACTTGTACAAAAACTTTCTGATTTTTTTTCCAAATTTCCGAAACATGTGACGTAAGATCAACATTTTTCTTCTTGTTAAGGGCAGTGTGGCAGAAACTTTCTATTGGTTGGCTGTGTGTCAGAAGAAAGATAATGACCGTGAGGCGGAAGAAATAAAGAGATAAATAGCTATATATATATATATATATATATATATATATATATATATATATATATATTAGAGAGAGCGAGAGAGAGCGAGAGAGAGAGAGCGAGAGAGAGAGAGAGAGCGCGCGCTTGCAGTGGGGTTGGGTACGTAGCTGTGTTGTATGTTTTACTGTCTGTGAGTTGCCTGTTAGTAAAAAAGAAGGAAGCTGGGATTTACTGACCACGTGCTGGGCATATTCGCCAATCTGTTTTCTCTTCAGCCTCTCCACTGCGAGCAATGTACGCACGCATGCATGCACGCACACTCGTTCGCGCACAAAAAGAAAAGGAATATAGCTGCTTATAAACACAACACACAAATACGTTGCAAACCCATATATTTACTTAACTACAATTACACAAGAAGGTAAAACATATACGAAAATCAGCCGTTGAAGATAAGTGATTTATTTCTTCATTCGAATTTAGAGATGGAGTTTGAAATCTGCATTCGTTCCTCAGCTAAAGCTGAAAAATAAGAGAAAAAAATATATAAGAAAACGCAATTTACATTTAAAAGAAAAGAATCTTTAAAGTTTACTTTTTGGCAGTAGGAGACATCAGCATGTTTTAGCACCTTCTTAAGAGGAGAGAAAGAAGGCGAAAAATATTTAAAAAAAGAAGCGAAAGAATGACAACTAAAGATAAAGACAAAAAGAAAGAAAAAAAGGGGACAAGAAAGAAAACAATAACCAGTAGAAGAGAAACAAGGAAGGAACGAAAGAAAGACGGAAGATATGTAGCCAAGAAGAGAGAAAAAAATGAAGGGAGAAATGATAAAAGAAGAATAGGAAGAAAATAAGAAAGAAAGGAATTAATAAAGTATTAAAAATAAGTAAAAGCGTTATGACATGGTAACGAATTTAAGAATCCCTTGTCAGCGTTTGAGTTGAGAAATACACTTATTTCATTCTAGACCGACTTACAATATCGTACGTGGGCAGGCAGACAGCTGATTACTCACGCAAGTCAGAGAAAACTGTTACACAGTGCAGATATACACACACTTTTCCTCTCGCAACAACTGCAACGCAAGTTTTGTTGGAATGAAAAAGAAGAGATATTTGCTATTCTTTTGAATTTATTTCTGCTCTGATCAATTCTTCGTAGAGTCACGTACCTCTGCTTGATAATTACCCAGTTTATCTTAGTGCGGCACAAGGTTAATATAGGAGGGCGAGAGAAATTAATAAAGTAGGATAAGTGCATTGCGTCAGTCTTCCAAAAGTGTAGTAAAACCATACTGTTTTGAAAATTGGCATTCGAATTTTTTTTTTTTTTTTTTTTTTTTTTATCTCAGGTCGAACATCGACCACTGTTTCCAGTGGGAAATAAATATCTATTTCAACAACCACGAAGCAGGTCTAAGAAATAACCTATTGATATTTACTTGCGACACAAGGCGATTTGAAGGAAGGGATATAAAGGACTTGCAATACTGTGTCGTACTAATTAAAAAAAAAAAAGAAACAGTATACGAAATCTTGGCTCTTAACCAGACTCAAACACTGTCATCGACTTCTGGCACCGGTGGAAAATAAACAACGAAAAAAAGCCATGATGCCGGTTCGCGCTTCGCATTTTTGGTTGTCAATTTGTTGCGTTTATTACCACTAAATGATAAGGTTAATAATAATATATTTAACCCTTTTAAAAGATATTATTTGTTGCTAAATATATATATCCAATATTTTCAATGTCGAGAGACATGATAAATAGATAAGTCATCACTTGATTCCTTTCTTTTAGCGGTAATTTTAAGACGTACATGTCATCTACCAGCGAAGATACCTTACTTACCATATAGAAAGAACATATTTTACTATAGTGGGATTATATATATATATATATATATATATATATAAATAAAGGTCAGATGCTGTTTTAAAAAATAAAGTTAAAAACGTATTTTTTTGTTTTTCAGTTAAAAGAGGCTGTCTGCTTTGAAAATGAACATTTCAAGTTGTAGTTTTTCCTTTGGCACGAACATTCAGTTCTACTGACGGTGGCAGATACCTTAACCACTAACTAAATCCATTAGACGTAGATAGGTTTGGCATAATAAATGATAAAATATCTGTAAAAAAACTGTGGCACGAATGTTCTGTATGTGTGAATGGCTTGCTTATCTACATGTTTTAAAAAATTCTATTCGAAATTCATGATATCTCGAACACCAACCACAGGCTTAATATAACAGTAACGTGTGTGTGTGTGTGTGTGTATATATATATATATATATATATATATATATATACACACACGTTACTGTTATATTAAGCCTGTGGTTGGTGTATATATATATATATATATATATATATATATATATATATATATATAAGTGAGATTATAACTATACTCGTGTCGAAAAACCTTCCATGAATCTACGAAGAAGGGAAAAAACAGTTTAAAAAAAGAAAGAGCTAAGTACATGAACATCAGTCAAAAGGGTTCGGACCGAGTCAGCACGTAGCCCAAAGAAAAAAAACCCGATACGAGTAATCACCTAACAAAAAAGCCCTCAGTAATTAGGTAGAGCGGATATATATATATATATATATATATATATATATATATATATATATATATTTCAGTGAAGGTATATTTTCTGTCCAATATAGGCTGTCAATTACTTTTCTTACTTAAACATTCAGAAATCGTTCAAGCATGCATACATTTTCACTAAATGTAAAATTTCCCCAACCACAAAGTAGTTAGGTAATTTTGTCGACCATTACTATTGTATTGAGTTTCTCCTTCATACGGAGCACGCACTTATGGTCTTGTACCAAGCAAGAATAAATTTAGTATACGTTCTTATAAACATTCCGTATGTTTAGTTATGGCTCAGTGGTAGAGTTTAGTGTCATTTCTCAGTACTTGGTTTATGGCCGGGGAAAATGAAAGCTGATTACAAATTACATGCTTTTTTACTTTGGCGGTCAGTCTAGTATTTGAAAATTTATTATTAATATTCTCTCTCTTGGTAGTAATAATAAAATGACGCAAAATTGAAGTTCTAATGTCATTTGCATGACGTATATAAAACTGACTGAAGTAGTTGATATGTGAAAATTATGAATATGTATGTATGTATGTATGTATGTATGTATGTATGTATGTATGTATGCAGAAAAAATATATGTATGTATGTATGTATGTATGCAGAAAAATATATAGAATATATATATAAAACAGGGATTCGTATTTTTCTACTCATTTCATGCAAAGGAGAGGGAGAAGATTATATATATATATATATATATATATGAAAGAGGTGCTGAAAAGTTCTCTATCCAAACCAAAGGGTTTTGAATGCTGATTTTCAAGGTACAAAACTCTTACCTTACATTTTGGTCTTGTGCCAGGCTAAACTAAACTTGTTTGTAAATATCCTGCTATCTGTAGGTTAATAGATATTTATTAATTCATATAGATAAATAGATACTGATATAGAAGTCTAGTTTTGTGAGTTTGATCCTTATTGGCTACATCTTCTAAATAACGAATGAGTTAAGCATCGTTCGTACTTTTTGCCGTATGTCCGACTACGTCAATTAAGTAAATCGCTATATTTATTTACACACACGCACACACGCACGTGCGTAATCTTTTCTCTCCCTCTTTTGTATTTAGGCAGCAGTTTTTTCATTGATACGTAAGATGTAATATTTTTTAGTGCAATCCGCTAAGTTCGGAAATGGTTCTTTTTAGGAACACGCACTAGTGTATCTGTGTGTCCGTTGCGTGCAAACTTTGCTTGTATTACCTTAGAAAATTATTTACTTATCTTTTTCTTCTTTCATCATTTTTCGAAGCAAAGTCACCGTCATCATAATTATTACTGCCACCACAGTTATGGACAGCACATATTCGTCAATTTCACTTCTCTTTTCATCATTTCTACGCATTATTAACAATTTCTGTTTTTTTCTTCTTCTTTTTTCACATTTATTAACTTTTTGGTCTTTCTCAGCTTGTCTGTCATTTCCCTTTTTTACCGTTTTTGTTTGCTGCTGTTCCTTCGAAAAGCGGAGCTAAATTTTCCCTCGTATTTAATACTGCATCACTACAATTCTCACGACTTTATTTTTCGTTTTTATAGCTGCCAAATGACTACGGCAGTATTCTTTGAACTTTTACCAGCTTCCGAACCTGTCATGTTTTCCATTTTTGATATGGCAAAAAAAAAAAAAAAAAAAAAAAAAAAAAGGAAAGAAATTTATTTCGCTGTTGCAAATGCAAAATGTTTTTTTGGCATGTGTATGCGCTTTATGAGCATGTTCTTCATCAATGGAGAACAACTGTAATAATATTGAGGACAGTCTAATACAAATTTTTGTCCACGCCAACGTGAGAAATTACTGCTTTCCATGGACATTCAAACACATACCAATAAATCCCCATACACGTATTTTTGGTTCGTCACGCACATATTCTATTATATATATATATATAAATATATATATATATATATAATGTCTCGATATATATACATATATATATATATATATATATATATATATATATAGAGAGAGAGAGAGAGAGAGAGACATAATCATATTCATACACATGTCTTATTAATACACATATAATATATATGAATATTTAATGCATACACAGGTATCTGTCTCTGTCTTTATTAAACTCTCTCGAGTGCGCAGGATAGTAGACATTGTTAAAAAATTGAACGTCTACTGAAATACAGGCATTCACTAAAATAATGTTTGAAGCTATAATAACATGCATATATCTAAATATGTTTGATAGTTACTAAGAATGCAATTGACAATTATTTATCGTAGTATGCGTACATATTGAGTCAACACAATATATATGTATAGTAGTGATGTGAAGACTGTATGAACCTAAAATTGCTGACAGTCAGTGGAATGCTGCTATAAAGACATTTATGGCAAGTAAATTTTGTAATAAAGTGCTCGATATTAAAGATAGAGCGTTAATAGAAGCAATATCAATAAAAGCTTGTCACTTAGCTGATTGATGTTAACTTCAGCATCTCGACTCCACAGTTTCGTACGCAGTTTTATTTCTGTTCACTCTTCTGGGGTGTTTCACAATTTACTGTTAATATTTCAAAGTTTTTGCTTTTATTTGTATTGTTGTCAGCTGTTCGTGTATGTGTGTGTGTGTGTGTGTGTGTGTGTGTGTGTGTGTGTGTGTGTGTGTGTGCTCTTTGTGTAAGTTTGTTTGTATACACGTGCATCCCCACAAACACATACACAATGCCATGAGAGATAATGAACCAATTCAGCATTGATTAGGACCTCAAAAAGTTCCCCAGAAATAGGTAGAAAGCTAATAAGCCGATAGCTGGAAGGGTTGAACTGTTCACCAGGGGTCTTAATAACTGGAACAACATATGATGACTTCCAGCAGACAGGGAAGCAAGAGGCAGCGTGGCATTTATTATACAGTTTAGAGAGAACAGGAATCAATTCGGGAGCTCACATTTTCATGGCTATTACAGGAATATCATCGTGTCTACATGCTTTGTTGGGATATAGGTTAGAAATGATAGCGGAAACATGGAAAGGGTTATTTGTATATCACTCAATAGACACACAGTTTTAGAGTTATAAATGGGGAGTTAAGCCGATGTTCTCCAGATGAGGCAAGAGTATAGTTTAAGGAAAATTTACAGACAAAGCATTCAGATTTATCAACAGTGAATGATAAAACCTCAAACTGATTGAATAATTATTATAGCGCCTCCTGTAATCACGGCAGTCAATGTTGTTAGAGTCTATGCGGTGCCTTATTCTCTCGGTAAACAGGGATTTACGTTTATTACGATTAGCAACAAATAGGTGCCTGTCACACTGGTATAGTTGAAAATAGTGATTCGAGCATGCTGGTGTGAACCATGAAGAGGAATGTAGTTTCACATAGTATTTCCAAGAAGGAATGAAAGCGTTCATGCTGGGTTTGACTTAAGATGAAACCTCAGTTGTGCAAATTTGATTTGGGAGGTTAAAGATACCCATCCAATGATCGTCACGAAGAAAAGTTCGGCAAGAGCGAGGAGAGGTGGTAAGAAATATACCATGTAGAGAAGCCTGTTGCTCGGTTTTGCTAGGGAAGTCTACGATTTGAATAAGATATTGGGCAATGGGAAAATTTAATGTCTGAATAACGGTGACATCAGTACTTTCGGAATGTTTAAGACACGTGTCATCGTGAGAATTTAAGTCACCGAAAAGAAAAATATTCACAGATGGATGGAGAGAAAGTTCCTTTTCTATACTCTCAGCTATACGTCTAATATACTGCAAGAAGAGGGGGATCGATAAAGGAAAAAGAGAAAGCTAACAGAGTTTAGTAACGAAAGGTGGAAACATGTGAAACAGCAGTCTGGGGCCTGAAGAAACAATTCTTTGACCATCGGAAGATTATCCTGGATGTAAACACCAAGGCCATGCATGTGAATGCTTGAATCTTTTAGAAAAAAAAGGAAGATAGCCTGGAACCAAGAATTCATCAGTAACAATCGAAGATATATATATATATATATATATATATATATATATATATATATATATATATATATACGGGGAAGCTTGTCACTTAGCCGAGGAGTGTCATTTCAGTCATGCTGACATTGAAGTTTCGTGAGGACATTATTGTACTGTATTCACTTTTGAGGGTCATTTGCATTTTGTGCTGCTGTTCCCAATGTTTCTGTATTTATATGAAGTTTGGTGTAATTTGATATTTTTGTGCGTTAGGGATTTTTTTTGCTTGATTAATGTTTTATTATTTGTTTTTTTGCTGTTTCTTAACTGGTGTAGGATTTGTTGGTGGTTAATTGCTTTCATTGCGGTGACCTCTTTTAATTACTTTATGTTGATTTGGCCTTTTTTCACTATTTTGGGATGACTGCTTTTTAATGTGTTCAGCTGACCGTGTCAGTGTATATGCCTGCTTAAAATTGTTTTTTTTAATCATGATTATTCGTGCGTATGTGCCTGTTGGTTGTTTTTTTATATGTGTTTTTTGTGGGCTTGCTGTGTCATTTTTCTCCGTTTGATGGTTGTATTATCTGGCTAGACCTATTTTCCGCTTACTTTCTTTGTCATCTGGCTTTTCACTTGATCGTGATTGAGAATTTACATATGTGTATTTAGATGTAATAGTGTGAAGCTGAGTCTTCTGTTTATTTCATTTTGCTTGTGTTGTTATTCAAGTGACAAAGTAAGTATTTATTTGTAAGTCTACATTTCCGAATTATTTCGTTTTTCTTGTTTAATTGTTTACTTTGGTCTTTAAAGTATATATATATATATCTTATCGATTTTCTGCACTATTGTAAGAACTGCAACCTTGAAACTTCTGAATATTGTTTCTTATCTCTTTGTCTTTGAGTGTATCAAATTTGATTAAAATCGGACGACTCCCTCTATAACCGGAATTTTTCGATTATCGATTTTCGATATTTATTGGGGGTACCTCGACACAAAACCTAGCTAAGAACACTTGCAGACGCTTATAGTAAAACTGTTTAAATTTTCAAGAAAATCGGTTCAGCCCTTTCGGAGTCTATAGGTAACGGACACACACAGAGACACACACACAGAGACAAAGTTCCATTTATAAATAAGTTTAGATAGATAGATAATGTTGATTATATCGATGATAATAATGATGTTGTGTGCATATCCGACCGAAAATCTTTTAGAAAATAGTTATTCATAATAGATGTCATTAGAAAGGTAGATAACTAGGAACGCTCGTCAAATATGAATAGACTGCTATTTATCGACACAGTATACACACGCACATACACACACACACACACACACACACACACACACACACACACATACATATATATATATATATATATATATATGTGTGTGTGTGTGTGTGTGTGTGTGTGTGTGTGTGTGTGCGTGTGTGTGTTTCTCGTTCTCTCTTTCTGTGTGTGTATGTGGGTGTATGGAAGAGAGGGAGCGAGAGAGCAATGTGGACGTAGAAATCACTACTACTAAGTGAATGGTAGTTTCAAGCCTTGAAGAATGATCAAAGTATGTTACATATTGGACACTGTTCCCTCATAAATATAGTGTTTAATTATTTCTTATACATGTCTTTAATATTCTATTAATTTAATATGTATGAATGTATCTGTTTTGCTGTCATGTTTAGATTAATGAAACACAAGGTTAAGTACTGGCAATTGAAGATAAAGATATTCTTTTAAAAATAGTATAAAAAGATTGTGCCCTGTTATTCTTTTGAGTATTGATGATATGCTTACTTTGACAAGGAATATTCGGAACACTAGCTTTTTGCTTGGATCCGATCATCATCATTTAACACTTGGTAAAATTATTGAGCAAACACGATCACATAGCAAGCTACACATAATCATTTGAGACCTTTCCTTATCTATCTATCTATCTATCTATCTATCTATCTATCTATCTATCTATCTATCTATCTATCTATCTATATTCGCGCATCCTGGTACAGATCGGCAGTAATGTGGTAACCATTTAAAATTGAACTTATTGCACTAATGAATGAGATGACAAACTTGATAATACAGCAGACACTCAGATACTTTCTCAGCATAAGACACATAATGCATAATACTGATTTTTATACACATTCACATATTTAAAAATAAATTCTACCATCACTGGTTGTACAAGGAAATCTATCTATCTATCTATCTATCTATCTATCTATCTATCTATCTATCTATCTATCTATCTATCTATCTATCTAATATGTAAGTAAATAGGATCTCAGTGATTTTGAACACAGAAACAGGAAGGGAAATGTAAATATAAAAAATAAAACGGGGACAATGAGTTTTAAGAGGACATATTGGAAAATTAGCCTTTATTTTACTGGCACGGAATTCAATTCAATACCTTTCAAGGACAGATAAATGAGAAAATTCGCGAGGAATTTTGTCGCAGGGAAAATCTAACAAATGATGCATAATCCGGCACTCAACTCATCGTTTTGGCACACGATTTGCATGAAATAAAATTTCCGCGAAATAAACTATTACCAATGGATTTATAAAGGCATCCAATTTATTTTCATTATATATATATATATATATATATATATATATATATATATATATATATATATATATATATTTCAAATTTTTTTTTATTCGACACTATTTGTTATTACTATAAACGTTGTTTTTAGTGTGTATACGTATTTGAGGTGTTTTTTATTTTTATTAAACGGTAAAATTAATAACAGTTGTCATAAATTGTTAAACTAAAGAAAAATTGTGTCTTCGATTGTAATAAAATCAGCATCCCTTTTTTTCCTCAGGGAAACCACTTCTTGAGCCAAAGTGTGCTTCTCCCATAAAATAAAAACCTGCTTTCATTCGTAGGAAATTAGAACTATTTCCTGTCAAGCTGTCTCCGCAGCCGAGCTGGTAGCCACTGAAAGAAATTTTATCTGACATTTTTTTATTAAATTACTATAAACTTTTTTTTTAGTTTGTACACGTATTTGATTTGCTTTTCCCGATTGCTTTGTTTTTAATTTTCTTAAACAGTGACATTAATAACAATGGCCATAGATTCATAAGTACTTCTAAAGAAAAGTTATTCCTTTGACAAGAATCGAAACTTTAATGCTTTTCGAATCAAGGCGCTTCCAGTTTGGCTACAGCGACCAGCCCGAAGGAGCAACTCAAACGTGTACTTACTAAAAATAACCTTTATAATAATAAGAAGTAATGTCGGTAAAAAAGAAAAAACCTTCAAAAAATGTCTTTAAAATCTATTATAGCTAGAAGCTACAGTTTCGTAGAAGTCCCAATGTGCTTTCTTTAAATTGGTAATTCAAACTTTGGCTTGTATCGATTGTAGTTTCTGCGCAAATAGTAGTCATTACTTACCTTCTATTTATGTTATATTGGGATTACAAATCCTATAAATATTCGAATGTATAAATCCAGAGTAGCTCAGAAGATTGTTATCTGTTAAATAAAAATGTTGGTGAAAATTTGTAAATAATCTGGCTTTTGGAAATTTAATTGATATTAATCTTGTCTAAATTGTCTAATGCACACATGTGTATGTTTGGCTTTTGTTGTTTACATTTTTAGCTAGTAAGATGTATTGAAAAACATTATATAAATTTTCCAATATTTTTGGCTTAAAATTGAAATAATCTTTTCTTGACATTTATTAGCTTAAACTAAAACTTTGCATAGCGTAATTGTTATCAGTTCGGACCCAGTGAAATGAATTTGAATTCTGACTGTACAGTATGAATCCTCTTTTTAACGGGATGTTTTCCATCTTTACATATACTGACAAAATATTTCGTCACTATTTTACGATATTGGTAAGTGAGTGTATCCTATCAAGCTCTAGTAAATAGCATTAAAAAGCTGTTATCCACATTGAAAGTTCAAAGAATCCCTTTAAACCTTTTTCTTAAATACTTCCAACATAAAATTACAGCTTAGCATACTATGATACAAGATCGTATTAATAGAGTATATTGGCGAATGATCTTTTTGAATAATTTATACAACTTTATTGTACAAACCGCGTCCTGAAATATTCACTCATCCTTTATATTCACGATTTTTGAAATAAGTAACAAATGTTCATAGACATGAATTTCATGTAAACAAAATACATGTGTCGAAATGTTCCGTGAGGGCTATTAGCTTAGACACATTGCAACATCAATTGAGGAATGAAGATTGTATGTCACCAATATTCAAAATATAAATAGACAATATGGCTTGAAAATCAATATTCGAAATACTGTGGAAAATAACGCAACTATCACAGCGGCTAGAAGGATCAATGTATAAAGAAATGCAGACAATCATACATATATTCAAATGCTTACCTCTTCTTTTCGCTCTTGCTAAGCTTCGCAAGTAACTTGGAGCACTCTATGGTATCTATTGATATTTAATTCCGGTCATCTATTAAGCAAGAACCTCCTATTCATAAAACATCTTTCCGTTACTAGCATGCTGACTGGGATTTACTTCGTGATTTTCTAAGTGACAAATTTTGGACTAACATCTGTAACCTTTTAATTGAGAATAGCGTAACTGAGGTTTCTTCTTGGATCAAAGCTAGCATGGATGCATTCATCCCTCCTCAGAAATATCAGGTGAAATCTCATTTCTCTCTATGGTTCACGACAGCATTCTCGATCGCTATAGCACACAGGAAACAATATTTTGGATTATAAATGCATGATATTGACAAGTGAGTGTATCTTACTAATTGATATAAACCCGTCACAACAGGCACCTATTTGTTGCAGCTTGTAACAAATGTAAGAGTACTAAAAGAGACCCTGTTGGCTGAGGGGATAAGCCACCGCATTGCATCTAACAAATTTGGCTGTTGTGATTATTGTCAGCTTTGTAATAGAGCATTAAATAAGTGTAAGGTCTCTATTCCTCTCCTTTTAAATCAATTTGAGGTGTTAACATCCTCTGCTGATAAAAGCTGAATACTTTGCCCGTAAATTCTCCTTAAATTCTATTAGTGACTCATTTAGAGTATCCTTGCCTAACTTTCCCCTTAGAAATGAGTTTCTTTTGAGAAATTTCCATATAACCTCTTCCATGTATCTGTTATCATTTTTAACCTAAATCTCCGCAAAGCACCCGATGGTATTCCTGTAATAGTCATTAAGAAGTGTGCTCCTGAACTGGCTTCTGTTCTCTCTAAACTCTATTATAAATGTCTCGCTGCCTCCTGTTTTCCTGCCTTAGGAAGTCACCATCTGTTGTTCCATTTTTTTTAAAAGAAATCTGTTGAACCGTCGAACCCTTCCAAGTATCGGTCTATTAGCCATCTTTTTGGGAAGCTAAGAATCAATGCCACATTGTGCTAACGTTCTCAGCTGACATGAAATGGAAAGACTATATTAAGTCCATTGCCAGGTCACCTGCGAAGAAGGTCAGTTCGCTGTGTCGTGCGAGACAATTTTTTTCTCCAGAAACATAGTACATATCTCTAAATTTACCATTCATCCATGCTTAGAATATTGCTGCCACATATATTCCGGTGCCTGTGCTATTTACTTTGATATTTTTGATGAGATTCAAAGAAGAATCAGCAATTTTATTGCTTCTGATCTGGCAGCTCGACTTCAGTCACTTCCTCGCCGCTGCAGGGTTGCCTCTCTGTGTCTTTTCTATAAATACTTTCATGGTAATTGTTCAGATAAGCTTTTTGCTGTGGTACTTAGACATTTCGAATTTAAGCGGAGTACTAGGCTGGCGTTGAGAACTTGTCAATTTACAGTTGAATTTTTTTTAATCATATCACCCCAAACAAGGCAGTTTTACTGTCACTGTTGCGCAGGGGGTTACATAGGTTGAAGTTATGAGAAAGAGGGGTAGATTATAGAGGGAGTCAGGAGGAGGGTAATAGAAGGAGGAGAATACTGGTGTGATATGAGTAGGGTGGATGAAGAAAAGAGCTTGAGAGAAAGGATGAGAGTTAATGAGACAGAAGACGACTATTGACCTTACATTTAAATTCTTGGAGATTGTAGCTGTCGGGGAAGCAAGTATACGGAAGGGAATTCCACAAGCGGGAAGTGCGAGAAAAGAAGCTATTAAAGTAGAAATTGCGGTTACATTTTATCGGTTTCACTGTAAAAGAGTAGGACCTAGTTGCTAGTCTATTAGCTGGAGTAAATTCATACGTAGGGGGCACCAGTGAACTAAGTTCACCGGAGCAGAAGCCATGAAAGTATTTGTAGAAGAGACACAAGGAAGCCACATCACACCGGTGAGAGAGCGACTGCAGCCTAGCTGCCAAGTCGGGATCGATCACATTACAGATTCTCCGTTGGATTTAATCACGAACCCTAAGGTGAATAGCAGGGGCACCCGACCAGATGTGGCAGCAGTATTCAATAAACGAGCTGATGGTAGATTTATATATGTGCAAGATGGATTCAGACGGGAAAAACTTCCTGGCCCTTCACAGTGAACCGACTTTCTTAGCGGCAGATTTAGCTATGGATTTGGTTAGATGTAACCGTAAATTATATGCTTATTTTCTTGCACTTCTCGCTTGTGGAACTTTCTTCCGGCTCAATTGGTATCTGCAGTTTTTCTGGTTATTCTTTTCTCTTTCCGCTCATTATTAATGTTTTTGTTCGTAATTCCCCTACACCTTTTATTTTAGTGGCTTTTCCGCTTTACTTGGGGTGAAACCGGTTAAAAAAGCATTAAATGCATACACGTACGGACGCACGCTGTCTTACCCTACCTGTATTTTCATCAAAGTAAACCCAGGTTTTTGAATCTTGGTTTTTTAAGGGTGGGGTAACTCTTCTTTAGATCTAGGCAACACAGTTTTCCTATTTAATTTCTCTAAATTTGAATGGCCATTGACATAGGTGAGATAGCATACCCCGCTAATTATAGGCTAATTGAAATGTATTTGCTTACCTAATATTTCTGGCGACAGAACGTTTCTCTTTCCTATTTTGAGGTTGATTTTTAGTGTTTGATCCAGATCATCTAGGTTTTTTAAACATTTATTTCATGGAACAAAAAAAAATGTTATTGCAAATTAAATTGGCAGAAAGATTTTCAAATTCGAAGCCACTGGTGTAGTAACTTATAAAAAAACAACTTGCTGACCCCTACTCCATGATGGGGTTACGTTTAACGATGATTTAAGAGAAGCCCAATAAGAATTTGAAATCCATCAAAAGATATTTACTTTGATATTACACATTTTACACTTTTAAGAATGTGTTGATGACTAGCAAAATGAATTGTGGAAAACTTGTTGCGCTTCTGAATCTCTCTCAGAGTTTTGAAATCAAATCATCTGGTTGAAATAATAGCATTGAAAATACAAGACACATATAACATTCACACAGCAAGTTGTATCCGTGAGTATGGTCTTTTTTATACTCAGGGATTCTGTGGTAACAGATGCGAAAATCTTATAAGATATATACTTGGCTGCTAATAGAAACAAGTGAATTTTCAGATTAAATTAACGTTTAACAAACTAATTTCACAAAGAACGAAATGAATTCGTTCTTTAAGTGCACTCCATTGTGGCTCTTTGCTAGATTAAAAAGATTGTAAATATGTAGTAATATTCCTGTTAAGAAATCGGGTTTTCAAGACTATTTTTTGAGAAAATAAGTTATCTTTTAAAGATCGATATCTTTACCAGATGAGCAATGGCATCAAACTTTTAGGTGTTGTAAGATGGCAAAAGGTAGAGTGAATTACGTTTGAAACAGCTGCGTAAGCATGTAAAGAATGCGTGCGGTAAAATCGAATATGAAATAGCTGGTTAGATATAACTACGCCTTTATCAAATGAACTAAAGCATTTCTGCGAGCTTACGCAAAATAATATTTTTTTGGGGACATGATGCGTTTCCCTGTCTATTCGAAGTTTTATCTTCGTAATGATTACTGATCATTTTAGTTCTATCAACTTGACTTTTTACTGATTTCATTCCACTGATAACTATTTTATTTCGTTGTTATTTTCTTTGTTAAACTTTTCTGCTCTTTGTAGCTTGAAGTTCAAGTTCAAGTTGCTACTTTACTAAGGGCATATATAAGAGACACTTTGTGAGAATCGAACTTGCTACACAGTAATAATGATCACTACTCAGCAGTAATGATCAATCAAACTAAATTGCTATTACATCACCCCGAGGCGCCCAGATCCGTATATGTTGCTACTAAGTTTATTCATCTGGCCTTGTTTTATCTCCACCAGATAATCTATCATTTACATTAATTTTCTCTCTATTTCTGCCTCTGCCCGCAGCCTAAATTTTCAAACCTAGAACATTCTAAAGCACCCACTCTTTCTTTCTTTCTTTCTTGCTTTCTTTCTTTCTTTCTTTCTTTCTTTCTTTCTTTCTTTCTTATGCAATTACTCGACCGCTGTTGACTAAGCTCTTCTTGAAGAATCCGTCGGCAAAAAAATGGGGGTAAACATTATCAAAATTACATTTTCGTTTTTATTTGATATCTTCAGTGCTTTTCTTATTTTATTTTGTGATATGTAAGTGTGTCTCTGTCGTCAAGCGAACTTTTATGACATTTCTTACCTGGCATACATATATGACTGCAACATTGTAAAGACGGTTATTGAAAACATTATATTGATGATACACTTAGAAAGAAAGAAATATAGCCATGATGTTACTGCAGTGACTCCAGTCTTCAGCACACACACGCACACTCACACACACACACATATATAATATAAAAAATGACTGATATGAAATATCTGAATAAAGTACATAACATGGAATATATGATAATCAATAAGAACATCATCCTGAGCAAGTGAATATATATATATATATATATATATATATATATATATATATATATATATATATTCATTTGGAAGTTAGTTCATTACGCAATCTTGGTTTCATTCTTACGTATCAACTGATTCTCCAATGTTTTTATCATTTTCAAACGTACAGCAGGGATTTTCAGAACGCACGACTGGAAGTTGTTGCAAGGTTTGGCTTTTTGAACATGTTCCTTTTTAATGGTGGTGATATCTGAAGATTGTGCCAAGAAAAGAAGTTAATCATAATATTATTTCCAGAAAGAAAAAAAATTACTAAATAAAAGATCCGATACAATATCCGGATGTAAACACATCAGAAAATATATTTTAGGATCATACAAACTGAGATGAAAATGTCTACAATTAATGAAAAACTCCTCCCTTATTTTGAAATTTCAGTTATTTTAAACTTCCAGTCGTGCGTTCTGAAAACCCCTGTTCTACGTAAAAAAAAAAAGTTGGAAAAAGGGTATAAAACGCCTGAAGTTACCGAAAGTTTGAAACCAAGGAAAATATTTTAAAATTCTACATTATATATGTATTAAGCACTTTTTAAAACAATTGTATACTGGTCTGATTTAATTTTGAAGAAGAATAATTAGTTAATAATTATATATATATATATATATATATATATATATATATATATATACTACGGAAGTTCTGGAGATTAACGAAATGAAATTAACAACCGACATATTTAATTTATTTGTTTGAACGTAATTTTTAATCGATACTCGTATTTGAGTAGATATTCTGTTTTTATTTAAACAGTATATTTATAAATATCTTTGCCGGTCTGAATATTTATGAGAAAGTTTGTTAGGAAAATTTTTGTCATCCGGCAGAATTCGAACCTGCGACCTCTAACACATTTTGATCGTTTTTTAAAGCAATTATAAAGATCATTTTCTATTTGACTATAGTGGCTTTATTCCACATATTGAAAACTATAGAACGAACAAGTTGTATTTATTTTTACATTGCAAATAGATAGATAGATAGATAGATAGATAGATAGATAGATAGATAGATAGATAGATAGATAGATACCTTGTATCATAAGCCATGTAAGAAGAAATCTGGTCTCAACACGCAAAGGGAAGGTACATAATATCAGTTATGAAAACGTATGACAAACAAATATTTAAATATTTTTATCTGCAGTATAATAGGCCTTTTAAAAGCGTCCCTGGCTTTAAAAGTCATGAGAGGACCCATGAATGGGCAGCAGTTATTGATGCGTACTTATGTGCAGAAATGGTTATCCACGTAATAGTGGACAGACACTATATATATATATATATATATATATATATATATTAAGCTCATGTAATCAATCATTTTAAGCCCCAAAATTAAGCCATAATCTTTCTTGTTAATATACTTAATCTAGTACTTTTCCCTTGATCATTTAAATCACGCATTAAACATTGAAGAAAAAAAAATTACCTGTTTCTAGCTACGAATGTATTGGTCCATTTTTTTATATCTCTTTCTCTCTCTCTGTCAAACAGACACACACACGTGTGCGCACACCCGCATATAAGATCTATGCGTGCGTAAAACCACTCATATCCATTTCTGTTTATCTTAATGGCAACCACTGCACAGCCCCTCGACTTGAACGAACCTTTCTACATGTGCGCACGCAACACAGAACATGCCAACGGAGTCCAGAGACATACTGCTAAATTCACTTTATTGTTTGATTCGTTGTGTTCTAATCTATCTCATGTAAATTATTATAAAAAATTGCCAGGCTTTTTGCTTGAAACTCTCAGAATGTATGATTGCTTATCGGTATTGTTTTAAAGAGGACTTACAAGCACGCATGCACTGTTGGCTGGATCATATATGTTATATTTTTCTAGCAATATCAGTAGTCGGTATTTGAGTTTTACGTAAAATAATTTTCATGTTTGGCAACTTTTCTTGGGAAATTAGCTCAATATAATCTTCGAAACCTAATTTAATACACTATGTCGTACTAAGATAAGCTTAATACATACCAACACACACATACAATTATCAGTATATATAAAAAGCAGTATCTATCTATTTATGCATTATTGAACATAGTAAAAATTACGGTTTCTTGTTTTGCTAATTTTTCTTGGTTTTGAAAGCTTACATAGGTTTACATTCATAGATTGTTTCTAAACCAATAAATAATGTCCGGATGTAGAGACATTAGAAAATATTTTCTAGGCTCGTACAAACCTGGATGAAGGGATCCCCAACAACACTTCCTTACTTTGAACTTCTGTTTATAATTTTCAGAAAATCATTAACCGGTAAATCATTAGTCAAATCAAATCCTCTGACGAAACCAAAAAAGTCGAAACAATGTTAGCGTAACCAGCTGATCTTCCCTATATATATATATATATATATATATATATATATATATATATATATATATAATCGTGTCGTTCCAAGCAAGACATTTTACTGCCACTGTTGTGCAGGGGATTACATAGGAGGAATGTTATGAGGAGTGAGAGGTTGCAGGGGGTGTCAGGAAGAGAGTAGGAGAAGGAAGAGAATACTGATGAGAGTGGGGTGGACAAAGAAAAAAGTATGAGAGAGAGGATGTAAGTTAATGAGACAGAAGATGACTATTGACTTTACATTTAAATTCTTGGAGAATGTAACTGTCGGGAAAGCAAGTATGCGGATAAGAATTCCACAGGCGGGAAGTGCGAGAAAAGAAGCTGATGGAGTAGAATTTGCGTTTACAATTTATTGGTTTCACAGTAAAAGGGTGGGACCGAGTTGCTAATCTTGTAGCTCGAGGAAATTCATATATATATATATATATATATATATATATATATATATAGTATATCGAGGCAGCAAGTAATTTTCTAGACATATTCTATTAAATATAAGAGACAATGAATGTCTATTATGTTTAATCATGAGCCGTTCTAAACGTCGTATATTTGCTTTAATTTCAGTTGAAACTAAAGACAAAAATTCTCCAACATTTGGATAATTATTTATTGGTTTTCTTCTAAGCTTTCGGCTCACATGAGCCATCTTCAGAGAGGTAGTTTAAACTGAAATATTATAAAATCCACCATCACCGACGATTTTATTTTGTGTTGACATAAAACTCCGCTTGGCAACGGCAATAGTTACCAAAAATAATAAACGCAGTTCTTAAGTTTGCGATGCGGTTTTATGACGTCACACCGCGGGATAGCGCGAAATGACAACAAAACCATCTAGTCAAATGCAATGTAATATGTTATATCCTGATTTAAAGTTGATTTTATTGAGTGTTGGTTGTTTTGATTTGATGTACATGGCCTCCAATATCTGCAGGTTCCTCTTACTGTGTTGACCAAAATCTGTCTGATATTACCTACATGTTTATGTTTTTCAGAGAAATGTTGTTTAATAGTACTCTGATCAGAAAGATGACATGTAAGTTTACGGGAGAGCGTGGTTGTAGTAAAACCAATATATGTACTAGGTTTTTGAGTAGTATCAGAGATGCAATCTCTGAATGGGCATGTAAATTGGTACACTACATTGGTTTTTTGTAAAGAATTTAGTTTAGTGCCTGTTGGGTTATTATAGACTATGAGGTCAATTGTTTTAAACTTTTTATAATATATAATGAGTTTAATTTGATTATTACTTTCGACTGGTTGAACATTTCTACGTATTATGTTTATGAGAGTTTTTTCATCTTGTTTATAATTATTATTTATTTGGTTGCAATAGTGTTATGTTTATTTTGATGTAAACCATTATTATTAATATTATCATTATTGTTAGAGCTATTGTTAAGTTTGTTGAGATACATTTTAATTTGTTGATCAATAACAGAGTTAGGAAATCCATTATTGACTAGTGTTTGCTTAATGTTGTGTAATTCTTTATAAAATATAGATTTTGAAGAAGATATCATTTGTGTGCGTTGAAGTAAGTTTTTTTATAACAGCTAACTTATATCGTTGGGGACATTCACTATTATAATTAAGAAGACACGAATTTATGCTAGTTGGTTTCCTATATAGAGAAGTAGTAAATTTATGTGTGCTATATATATATATATATTGTTTAATAGCTAATTACCTAGGTAACAAAAATACATGCATACTTTATCATTATGATGTCCTTATATGCATAAAACAATGTCTATAGCTATATAAGAATATTTAGCACGTGTTTTAAGCTAATTCCGAAGATGTTCTTGCAGACCAATACACTGCTGCAATGAGTTCTATATTCACTAGTCTATTACTGTTGCCGTTTTACGAAACTGTGTAAAGCTTACAATTTACGAATATTCTTTACTTGTGATGGTTTCTGTATATAAGAATATATTTTGTTCTATTTATATATATATATGTGTGTGTGTGTGTGTATGTGTGTGTGTGTATGTGTGTGTGTGTGTGTGTGTGTGTTTGTCAAAACTAACTGGTTCTTTGCGTCAGCGCCTTAAATCACCGCGGCCGATCGATAGTCAATCACTTCGTTCCAAACCCGGTTCTATCTATCCCACGTTGTGTTCGATTGATCACAAAGCCGGTTTGGGCTGAAAGTTGTTGATATCCGCTGCCTCGATGGTCCAGCCAGGGCTGGGATCCACAATAATAATAAAAAAATCTTTGTGAAATTAACAAGTAGATGTTTATATATATATATATATATATATATATATATATATACACGTGAAAAGATCACAAGATCGCCAAGACCTACCGCGGTTTCGCACAACGGCTCGTCAGGGCAAAGGCAGACCAAGGATTAGTTATTTGTGGTCCTCAAAGTTTACTTTTGTAAAATTTTAGGATTTAGATACGTACAGAGTCGGTCTTGTTATTATATATATATATATATATATATATATATATATATATATATATATATATATATATATATATATAAACACGTTCTCTTCAGTACAGTATTTGATTAGAATTTATAACTCTTGCAAGCAGACAACTATAATTCAAACTCACGGCTTCTATAGGATGTAACACTTTATCTAAGTTGGTTGGTCTGGCAACAGGTCTAAGTCAGAGGTTCTTCTAAGACAGGCAATCACGTGACAACACATCTCTCGTGTTAACTTGACCAGTACCAGCTCAACTCAAAACTAAAAGTCATCTCTCACTCACGAACTGTCAAACTATCTGTTTGAAAACCCGCCGACTCTTGCTCATATTGAGCCCCGCATCCAGTAGAGGTGGCTGTGAAGCCCCCAGGGTACGCTTCGCATTTCAAAATGACCAATTATGGATCCTCCTTTTATTCACCTTATCAATGCCTCTTACCACTGTCCAAGGGGCGTGGTAGGTTTTTCCCACTTTCCCCGAAATCTTACCGGTGCTTTTTTCCTGATTGGTCATCTAAACAAACCCGTCTCCTTCACTCTTGTGTGAGTGCCTCTTACCACTTGCTCTAGGGGCGTGGTCTAGCTCAAACGTTCAAATTTAATTATCGCTCCAAAATTTATTTACTATCGAACCTTTGGTGTGTGTTCGTTTTTTACATCTATTTTTTTATCATTTCAATCCTTTTGACAACAAGTGACAAAAAAGAAGACAGTTCCTTGATCTGAGAGGTTTTTAATTATCTGAGTTTCTTCACTTTGTACACAACCGTCGTAAGAAATTATTTAGATTCGGTCGAAAGAAAACACTATATGTTTCTTTTTGTTTTTGATTAGCAGCGTTGCAAAATTCCTTAAACCAAATAAACCTTATTTCTAAGAATTTCGCCTCTATTTTTGACCAGTTGGTGGCCTGTCCGTAAGTCTCATAAAATTCTTTCAACAATTTCCATGCAAGGGAAAGATTCTGTTTCGAATCAAATCTTAGACAGTTATCAATTTATCAATGCTCGTTAAATTTTCAGAATAACCGAGAGATAATGGCTATTTTGAATTCGGTAATATTATAACTGCTAGAAGTGAGTTATAAATAAAGAAGTGGGTTATAATAAACAGAAATATGGATCTACATAAGGACGCTGAGGATACCATTCACCGAATATGTGAGTAACGAAGAAGTTTTAGAAAAATGGGAACAAAAAGAAAATTTATACTTAACATGATTTAACATGAAGAAGAGACAGATGATATTTCTGGGAACATAACGCGAAAAGAGGGCTTGAAAAATCTGATACTCACAAGACAGATTGTCAGCAATATGGACAGAAGAAAACAATGTATGACCCAAAAAAAGTTGAATAAATGGATAGTGGAGCAAGGTTAAAGAAAAATAACTAAGAAACAAGAAAGCTACAAAAGATAGGGAATTGTGGAGAGCCATAATCGCATAAGCTGTAAAGGGGCACGGCACATAATAGAATATATATATGTTTTAAATTACCTTACTTTGGAACAAGGATATAAATTTCAGTGCTAAGTGAAGATAAATCTTTTTACACAATGTTTCGCGTGTTTAACATTGTGCCAACATATACGTAGATATTATTATTAATATTATATATATATATATTGGACGTTCTGTAACTGCTACTAACATTGAATCTGTTAACCGCAAGCGATAAATTATAAATCAAATAGCCAATGCTATTTGCACTCACCGTGAGAGAGTTGAGAATATTCTGTATAATTAATTTGGTATAACAAAGGTTTCTGCTCCATGGATGTTATGTCTTCTAATACTTGATCAAATGCGCACCAAACTTCACATCACTAGAAAATCTGACATCGTTTGAAGCAGATCCAGCAGGTTTCCTTGAACGTTTCTTAATTCAGGATGAGTATCAGGTTCATCACTTTGAGCCAGATACAACGAGACAATATATGCCGTGGAAACACCCCTCTTTATCTACTCTAAAGAATGCCACGGTCGTTTCATCTGCAGGTAAGGTGATGACCTAAGTTTTTTGTGTTCATTGACTATATTCAAAAGGGCAACACTATCAATGGAAAGTACAATTTGAACTTGCTTAGGTAGTTACGAAAGGCTATCGAGATCAAACACCCGGGAAAAATGTTAAATGGACTTTTGTTTCATCATGACAATGTTCCAGTACACAAATCCTTAGTTTCAATGGCTGCTGTGCGTGACTGTGGTTTCGAACAGGTTCATCGCACTCAATATTCTTCTGATTTGTCCCCATCTGACTATCGTCTGTTCCTCAACATTAAAAAAAATACTTGACTGGGAATCAGTTTCGGAGTTATAATGATGTCATATCTACCGCTGTTGACTTTTTTTTATCGGTAGAATGAAAGTTTCTGTTCCAATGCGATTCAAGCATTGTAACACCGATGGAAGAAGTGTATAAACCACAAGGGGGACTATGTTGAAAAATAAACCTCATTTGGCTAGATTCCATGAATGTATTTTGATCATGCTATAAACGTTTCAGCTGGCCTTCGTACAAGGAAGTCAATTTTGAAGTAATTTGATTTCTAGGATTTATATTTTATAAGGTAAAAGCCACAATTAGTAGTTTTGTTGCGGACTTTAAAAAATATTTGATTTTGTTGTAAGTGAACCAGAAGTCACATATTGAATGCTTAAAATGATAACTGTTAAAATCTTTTCAAGTGTCAAATATTTGAAAATATTTTGTGCTCGTGCATTTCAATGAGAACATCGAATGGTAAAGAATTTAAAACATAAGTTGGAATTTATGCTGATGATTCTTTCATCTTAGAATAAAAAAATGTAAAACGCATGAGTAAAAATGTTACGTTAGGATGTGCGTTGTGGCGCAGTGGATATCGGCTCGGAACGAGAAATCGGGGAGCCGAGTTCGAATTCCAGCTGAATTCATTGCATCCATTTACTCGCAAATACCCTTGGAAAAGGTATTAATCCGTCTCTTCCCTCCAGTTATGGGTTAAATAACAGGACAGTTTGGGTTCTATAGCCTTGGTCGGCAACCAGTCTATCGCAGGAAGCAATGGCAACCTACTGCGGGATAATCTTCTGCCCAGTCAGTCATGTCTCTTTCGGGACATGATCGCCCAAACGTGTTTCACATATGGCATTTAACTGACTGAATTCAGATTTTAAAATGATAAATATAGTAAATCAAGGTATGATAAAAAGTAGTTTCGTCTCATACAAATTTTGCCTGGACTGTTTGGCAGTGAGTGGCCATTAGTATTAGTGAGCGCCCAAGTATTAAAAGTATTGATGCGGAATTTCATCAAAACTGATTTATCACCGAGAAAATTATAGCGAGAATGATTTTATGGATACTAAGTAGGATTCTCACTGGGAGTCCGACACTAGCAATTTTGTATTGTACCAATTTAAGTTGATATTTATTTACTAATCTTAAATTTAAAGAGAGGAAAATATTTTTAAAAAGTATATCTACTTTATCAAATCCAAGATAAAATGTTATGAAAATACAGTACGGCATTTTTTAATAGCATTTCCAGAAAACAAAACAACTCCTAATCTCAATCAATTTTGAAAGTCAGTTTACGCATACGTCTGTCTTGTGTATTTGTTTAAACCAACTTTAAAACTGTAAATTATTTCTCAGTAATGAGTTTAAATTTTTCCACATCTAATGTCAGCAACGTGAACGCACTTACATCCCTCTACCATTTTCTGGAATTATATACGCAAAGATACTAAGGACAGGCACAAAACCCCCATTAGAATAAATACACGCGCGTGCGCGCGCACACACACACACACACTGATGTCACGATTTTTTATGTATTGACATTTATTTGTATTACTATGTACATTTTCATATTAGTATATTTTATTAAAAATATAGTGATATAATATATATATATATATAATATAATCATCCACAGACAGATCTGTTTCGCTGTATTACAGCTCATCAGTACGGCTATATATATATATATATATGTATAGTGAATACCTTTTTAACTTGCCATAGCTAATAACTTAAATTTTCTAAAATATTGGATTCATCTGATCTCTCGAGCAGCTTTGGATTAAGTATATTGGCAGGAATGGAGATCATATTGAAAAATAAATGTTTATTGAGTAAAATAAATGCTTATTATCATTGGCCTAGGGAGTTATTGACGAACTGACGTAATATAATATATTATTATTTTTATAATAACATATAATGATCGTATACTGTAATAGCAGTTAATAGCATTTGAAGAAGTCTAAAATCTAGAGCCCTCATTATATGTAACCCGGAATACCACTTAGATGATAAAAACAAATACGCTGGAAAATCCTTTATACTCATTCACTACTTCATCATTTTATTCTCACCACCACCACTACAAAACTCACACCTGTTAGTGTCCCCAGCTATGGGCAAATAGTGAACCCCAAAACAAAACACTATGAAAATATAAACATACATTTTTAAGGTAAAAATACCACTCATGTTTTTATATATATAAAATTATCAAAAGTACACACAGTAAATTTACCAACAATACTCATTTATAGCAGAAAAAAACCAACAATGCATTTAAAGGCATAAAATTGCTTCAACATGTTTATTTTTTGTGTTAAATAAACCATAGGTTGATATACCGTTAAACAAAATCAACGAACCAAACCCTCTAAAATAATCACAATCATGACAATAAAGTTGTACTTCTAAGTTAACACAAGCACTGATACAGTTAGCAGTTAACCCCCCCCCCCACTGATACACATATATGCACACATACTTTCCCATTTCTTACTACTATAATTTTCAGGAATTATACAAAAACAAACACTACGAAACACCCAAAACGCCCACTACAATTTACACACACACACACACACACACACACACACACACACACACACACACACACTCTCTCTCTCTCTCTCTCTCTTTCTCTCTCTTTTACTCTCTCTCTCACTCTTTAATGCTGCAATATATAAACACGTGAAATGTACCTGACCAATGTAAAAAAAAAGTTAAAAAAAGATAAAAAGTTCAAAACACTTATCAAAGATTAACCTAAAGTTTCACGATGTTTCGGCTGACAGGAGCTAAACAAGAATATTACATAATTAGCAATGTATGAGAGAGATATATTAGATTAGGACCATAAATAAGTTCTCGCTGTTTTGCATGAAATGTAATGTTTTATTTACAAAAATTAGTAAGAAACATGTCTATAAAAGTATTGGCCATTGCTAGCCACTACTTTTTCCAGCTTTCTGGTAGCATTTGAATTTCACGTCGGAAAAAAAGACACGCCTTTTGACAATTTTTTTTTTCACATTTTCAAAAGGACGAAAGTGCTACTCAGCTAGGCCATGTGCCATCGATTGGAACAAGTGATAATCGGACAGAGCAATATATGCTGATTACGGCGGGTTGGGTAGTACTTCACATTTAAGCGTTTCCAACTAGGTTTTCACCCGTTTTGCAACATGTGGCCTAGCGTTGTCATGTTGCAAAATCCCTTTGTCGTGTCTCTTCTCGTTTCGCGGCTGTTCTATTTTCAATACTCGGCTCAAGAGCATCAATTGTAGTCGACAGTGATCTTCCGTGATGGTTTCGGTCGCTTTGAGCAGCTCATAATAAATTACACCCAGCTAATCCCACTAAATGCAGATCAGAAACTTCGAACCATGAATATTCGGCTTAGTCGCCGATGCTTTTGCATGACCCAGCATACCTTGCAATATTTTACGCTTAGGGTTATCGTAATGTATTCACTTTTCATCAGCTAAATGATACAATCCAAAATAGCTTTACTTTTCTGCCGTTGAATCACCTATTCACACGTGACAAAACGCAGTCTCTCGGTTTCGACTTGTACAGCACCAATGTCCTTGCTTTTGAATCATTCCTGTTGCTTTAAAACTTTTCGAAACTGTTGTGTGATCTACTGCTAATGATTCTGCAAGTTCAGCTTGTGCCTGACATGAGTCTTCATGAAGTTATGCCTCCAATTCTTCATCTTAAACCTTTTTTGGTGCGTCAGAGCGTTATTTAAATTCAACATCGAGCTCATTATTTTTGAAGCGTCTAAACGAATCTCTACATGTGGTTCTCGTCAGGGCATATTTGCTGTAGGTCTTAAAAAGAATTTTGTGCGCTTCAGCTGCAGATTTCTTTTGAATAAAGTAGTGCATTTAAATTCCACGCAAATGCACTTTTTTGGCATGGAATTCGACTTGTTTAACGTTATGAAAAACAAAGTTGTTTATACTTCGGTAAAATGACATACACTGAATTTTAAGCCTGCTTATAGTACTTCCTTATAGATTCGTTATCATCTAAACCTACACGCACGCAGTTCTGGAAACGTCATCTTATTTAAGGTTCTAATATATATATATATATATATATATATATATATATATATATATATATATATATATATATATATATCCAAAAACCTGAAAATGAAATAGCTCTAAAATAAAATATTGTGGGTTGTGGCATCACTCACATACGCATCAAGCAGCATTAAAAGAACAACAGAAAAAACATGCGGTTTAACCTACCGTACAACAAAATCATAAAAACAGATGTACGAAAAATATTCACCAAACTCATTTACAAACACTTTTACCATCAAATATTCTTCACAACATATTAAATAGAAATACATTAAAATCAGCTACAGTTGCCCCGAGAACGTTACATAAATAATAAAACAGCACAACAGAAAAATAACTTATTCCATTCAACAAACCACCCACACCAACCAAACACGTCTATAACTTCAGAACAAAACATTAATGTCTTTTAAACGTTGTTTGTTACTGTAAAAATTGATAACAGATAATGTAGAAAAGTACAAATAGGAGTACTTAACGATGTTTGGCAAAATATTGGGGGCTCTCGACAATGCTAAGTGGTTAAGCATCTTACTTCTCACGAACTCCTTTCAGGCAAAGAGTATGGCTTCCGTTTCCACAGGTCTACTGCCGATGTTTAACAGCGATCACCGAATTTGCATATTAAGCTTTGAATAAGACCGGCGAATCTCGAGCTGTGGAACTAGATATCACGAGGGCGTGCGACAGGGTTTGGAATGCCGACTTTTTACTGTGTCACAGGACGAATATCTAATTTAAACAAATCGTTCTTCTCAAATCGTGAAATGAAGGTAGTTTCAACCGACCCGAAGTGGAACGAATATATCGGATCTATAGTAGCACCTACTGCTAGAAAGTTTGGGTCTCTGTGTCGGTTCAGAAAAAAATTCTCATCAGAATTCATTTTTGCACATTTACAAACTTCCCATTCATTTGTGCATTGAACACTGTTACCATATCTGTTCCTGCGTCTGTAATGTAATCGATCATGACCAGGCATTCAGTCACTTTCTCGCTGACATGACGTGTCTTCCTTTGTCTTTTCAACAAATATTTTCATGTCAACTGCGCTGATGAGTATTTTTCCATGGTGCCCTGAATACATGAATTTAAGCATTCTATTAAATTGGCATCTAGGTTCCACCCTTTTACCGTTGAAATGACTACAGGCAACCGCTACTTCTCCAATAGTTTAATTTCTTGCACTTTCCACCATTGGAACTACCTCTCATTTACTTGCTTCCCTGATAACTGCAATCTTCAAAAATTTTAATACAACACGAATCTGTCTTTTTTTAATTCTGTTCATCTGTCCTTTCCTTAATCCTGTATCTTTCACCTTCACTCCCTTTAACCTCTTCGCATTAGTGGCATTCCCGCTTTATTTGGAGCGAAATGATTAAACACCTACCTCAAAATCAAATTGAGGTAACCTGGAAATAGAGAAACTATGAGCCCATTATGAACATATCTTTTAACAACAGTAATTACAAGAATAGCATAGCACTCTTTAACCATACACCCGACTTTAAAAACAAAAATACGCGAAAAATAGCATGGAAAACAAGGAAAACAGCACCAGCCTTTAACAATAACACTAAAATATTCAAAATATTGCCTGAAGGAGAAAATAGTTATAATAACCTTTCCAGACCAGCAAAATTATTATATAAAATATCAGACCTTATCTCTAAATGCATACGTGAAAACAAAGTTTTACTGCGTAACATCGGAAACTAAAAAATTAAAAACTTGTAAAACACCACAAAGAAAAATACAAATATATGTATTATATACAATACAGATAACATAGTATATTTAAATAAAAATACCTTAAACAAGACAAACAAATAAGAAAAAGACCGCGAAAAATTAAACAAATAAAAAAGTAATTAAATAAAACAAAAATTAATTAAATAAATATTAACAAAAACATAACAATAAATAAATAAATAAATAAACAAAAAAAACAACTATTCATTCATAGAAATATTAAACGAAGGAATAAACCGTATGAATGCATACATAACCATAACCAAGTACATTTAATATTAACACTGGGGAACAAATGCTAATTTTTTTCTATTGAATTAGATTTAACAATTAGATTTCGTTCTATGTAATTTCAAATTTTTACTCGGTTTTGCTCCATCAGGTCCTTTTTTTAACCCAACACTACTCCACTTTTGTCGTATTCATAATTTTTTTTCTCAATACTCGCTAAGTCTTTTTGCAGTTACACATTATGCAACTAGATTTTTTTTATTTATTGCTGTGGCATTATTGTATTATGTATACTTTTTTATGTAACACCCAAAAATATTTTTAATTTTAATATTAGGAAATTAAACTAAAATATAAAAATTCTAGAATTTTCTTCAGCGTTCTTATTTTCTGTAGAATATTCTAGAGGGACAACTGCAACATATAAAAGCGACGCGTTTCTAGAGTTAATCAGCCAATTCAATCTTTCAGTCATTTATTTAAGTGTAGGCATTAACATAATTTTGAACTGGCATAAAATTTAGTAAGTAATTTTGTCATCGTGATTTCATTAGGTGTAATTTATTGTACCTATTTAATTTATATTGTACCTATTTAATTTATATTGTACCTATTTCATAATAAGTACCTATTTAAACCAAATTGCACACATTTTTAAAATTTATAAAATTTAAGGGTTTTAATTACATTTACAAATTGCCAGAACAATCTAGTAATATGTCGTCAAGCTACAACTAGAAATACAAACTAGAAAGTTCAAATGAAAAAGAACTACTCTGATTCTTTATGTTTTATATGTGGAAATTTTACACTTCCACATCAACGAGCAAACTGCAAATATGGCTGAATCCATAAAACTAGGGAAGCAAGATAAGTCTGCTTTATATGAATTGAAAGTTTGCGACATTGGACAAAGGGTTCAGATTCAATTGTATCTTCAGAATTTCTCATAGTTTATGCTTTCATACAACTGTGTAATTTAACCACTGGTATACTGTAACTTACCTATACTTAGGTACATAAGCAAAAATTTACAATAATATTTATAAGAATCTCAAATATTGCATGAAATTGAAACACTTAGGAATGTTAAATCTTTGGGGACAACTTTTGATAAATGTCATTCAAACACGCTTTTCGTCGCTTTTGTTAATACATTACAATTTTTCCCATATCAAGTGTGGCGAGAGTCTACTAACGACAAGAACGATTGCTACTTTTGCTTTGACAAGACGCCGAGCTTAAATGAGAAAAATAAGCATTGTATCGAATACCTAAATTTGGCACAGCGATACTACCGATAGTATATTCAAATGAGATCCCCATTTCAAATTTTAAGGGTCTACAAATTCAAGAATTAGTTGAAGATGATTCTCAAAATATATTTATGCACTCTGAGGAGTTAAACATCGATTTTAATCCCATCATATTCGATTTTAACCCCAGCTTATTTGAAGGTCCAAATGAACTGCAAAAGTTCAACCAGGCCGAGTTGAATGATTTTGTATGGGATCTAAATTTACCAAAAAAGTTGCAGAAATCTTAGCTTCAAGACTTAAAGAGAAAAACCTGCGTACTTCACATATATTTTATTTTACAGAAAAAGAGAGTCACATCCTAAATATTTTAGGACAGACGGTAGTTTAGTTTATTATTGCAACGTACCTGGTTTGCTAAAGAAGATGGGGGTTGAGTCATACGATGCATATGATTGGCTCTTAATTTTAGACAGTTAAAAAATTCTTAAGGATGTATTGTTGCATAATAGCGATCTATACAGTTCGATACCAATTAAACATTCAACGAAATTAAAAAAAAAATGTATAAACATGTAAAAAGGATTTAAATCTTACCGAATATAGTCATCACGAGTGTATCATATGTGTTGAATTAAAATGATTAATTTTCTGCTAGGACAAGAAGTAGGGCATACTAACTATCCCTACTTCCTTTACTTATGGGACAGAAGGAAAAACATTATTTCAAAAAAATCTGACCAGCATGAATATCACTTCAGTCAGTCAGTTAAGTGCCATGCGCGATACACGCTTTGGGCGATCATGTCTCGAAAGAGACATGACTGACTGGGCAGAAGATTATCCCGCAGTAGGTTGCCATTGCTTTCTGCGATAGACTGGTTGCCGACCAAGGCTATAGAACCCAATCTGTCCTATTATTTAACCAATAACTGGAGGGAAGAGCTAGATTAATACCTTTTCCAAGGGTATTTGCGCGTAAGTGAATGCAAGGAATTCAACTGGAATTCGAACTCGGTTCCCTGATCTCTCGTTCCGAGCCGATATCCACTGCGCCACAACGCACATCACATCACATCACATCACATCACATCACATCA
>JBBBDQ010001525.1:747500-1019339 GCA_037127315.1 Ascarosepion bandense | reverse complement strand
ATATATATATATATATATATGTTAAAGTCAACAATGAGCAGCCACAATCTGTTTCATGCTTGGACGCAATCTTCAGGCCATGTGTGTTGTGTGCGTTGGACTATTTCCATATACTCAGCGGTGCATTATGGGTAGCAATAGACCTTGCGCTGAAGTATGAAACAGATGTCGCCGCTCGATGTTGACCTCAGGGTCCACTATATTATTCTCATCCCTGAAAAAAAATCACCTGAGGAAGAAGCCCAAAACATAATGGGCTGGCTTCGAAACATGAAAAATTTTTGTGTAGTGATACTATGAATTTAAAAACATTTTAACAACCATTACAGTATATATATACATATATATATATATATATATATATATATATATATATGTGTGTGTGTGTGTGTGTGTGTTATTACACTTTTGTTGCTGAGTAACAAAATAGGGCATTGAAATATGATTACCAAAATCACAGAAATAATTTGTGTGTTCTATTTGTTTATAAACTTATAGAAAGCACTCTAGATTTTATAACTTAAAAAAAAATATATATATATAATGGCATAATTCGGTTTAATATATTTATATAACTTTCGACGCCAACAGCAGTTTTTAGTATTTGTACCGGAGTAAAAAAAAAAGAAAAATATAAATTCAGACTAATAATTTAATTGTCGGCCCAACCACAATCTTCTGACTTTCACTTCTGTTCGGTTACATGCTATGTTAATCTAAGTAATGGTCAATTTACCTATCGTTATTTTCTATGTTTAATTTAATCTGTTGTTAGAAATCGAAACAGCTGATCTGTTAGTGATATCAGCTCTCTTATATGATTGTGAATGCTGGAAAATTTCTTCACTGGTGAAAAGGAGATTTCAAACAGGAGAGATATGGGTTTTCAGAATGATGTGGTAAGTAACATAGACAGAGCATATGAGCAACATAGAATTTTAAGGAAAATGAAAATATAACGAATTGTTAATATTTAGAATTAGGAAGAGACTAATGGGACATGTAATGAACGAAGAGAGTTTAGAGAATTCGACACAAACAGAACATATTAAAGGCAAGAGGGGCAAAGGGAAACAGCGATTAACCTACCAAATGAACTTGTGGAAATGGAAAGCAGAACAGGTACCGAACAGGATTGTAAAGGCGCAAATATGTATTAGACCTACAAATGATAAGAAGTTGTGGAAGCTATGATCGCCTGCCGGGGGGGGGGGGGGGGGGCAACACATAAGAGAGCAACAATGCGAATGGAATATCTATAACTTTATTGATCTGTGAGATGTGTTTGGTATGCAACCTACGACAAAAGGTACCTTTCTATCTTTCTTAAAGTGAAAGAGACAAATCGATAAATATTTACGTTTCGGAATACACGGATGTTTTTGGTTGCTGAAAACTGTGGAAGGTCCAGTAACAAACTGTTTTCAACATCTTTTAGAATAAACACTTTACTCTGATATTACTTACACTCGAGTTACTTCCATTAATATCTGAAAAAAGTGCAGCATACTTTAATAAAGCATTTATTATTTATTTATTTAGAAATAAATCCTCATTATCTCTCAGCAGCCTATCCTCTCAATTCTATATTCCCGAGATCTTTCACCTCACCGCAGGATATTTGGAGTAGAGTTTGTCTATTAGAACAATACTTGCAGTGTTCGATCATTCTATCAGACTGATAAGATGTGAGCTGTGGTGTAATGGATATCAGCTTGGAATGAGAAATCGGAGAGCCAAGTTCAAATTTGAGTCAAATTCATTTCATTTGCTTACGCATGGGAAAGGTATTACTTTATCTATTCTCCCTCCAGCTATCAGTTGAATAGCAGGACAGGTTTGATTTGTAAAATCAAACCTGTCCTGCTGTACGAAAATCTTCTGCCAAGTTTAGTTTATCCAGATCAGTCAGTCAGTCAGTCAGTCAGTCATATCTCGAAAGACTGACTGACTGATCTGGATAAACTAAACTTGGTAAAAACTTATAAATTAATGACGTATCAACAGGAATAATAACATAAAAAGTTTTAAAAAAAAAAAGCTTAGCTCTTTTCTTATGGCGAAATTGTGGATAGATACTAAGCAAGAGGAATGGAAATCAACCATCGATGTCTCTTCGGAACCCATATATTCGTTGTATATCTTTTTCACAGTTGTCCAGAAAGAAAAAAAACAAAAAAACTAGAACAGTTGTCATCTCGGAGATTGAGCTGGTTATCATTTCATCTCTTTAATATCTATAAGTGTGTGTGTGTAGGAGAGAGAGAGAGAGAGAGAGAGAGAGAGAGAGAGAGAAAAGAGACAGACGAGAGACAGACAGACAGAGACAGACTAAGAGACAGAGATAGAGATAGACAGATAGAGAGTGGAAGGAAATATTCATGTTCAATATGAACTTTATTTTTTAGATATTTTACTTTATTTTTTTACAATATTTCACTTTCAAGTTAGAACATATTTCATTACTATATTTTATTACAATTGTTTTTCAAAACCTTTTATCAAAGTCTAACCAAATGATCAGTATTTTATTGGAAGGACTACTTTCCGAGAATTTTTCAGCACCCCTTATAGTTTATCTATGCCGTCAAAAATATCATATTATGTCTTGACTAAAAGGTTTTAACATGATAATTTTTAATGTATATTTTTCATTATATAACTTTATAGCACTTACAGGGGATTAGTTCATTACTTGATTACAATAGAAAACCGATTCCCCTATTCGTGTTCATTAATATTTTAGATTCATACTTTTATACCCAGTCATACCGAGAAAAAATGCGTACTATTATTAGCTCTGCAAATATGAGGTAAACATATTTAAGCATATATATTCTTGCATTTATTCGGGTTTCTTTATTTGTGCATCTACAAGCAGATATTCTTTTGTATATTTTTTTCGTTTGTTTTTAAATTAAGAAATGACCTTGGTTTCTATGGTTCATGAAAAAGACACTGTCACCTGGCTTCTTTAATGCAAGGGAAACGGTCATAATTGTCCCCCATGCAGTATATTAGTTACATACCCATTTTATAGCAAAAGGTATACGCACTTGGCATATATATTTTCCCCTTGTCATGCTCGTGGTGGTGGGGGGGTTATATTGTTTGTTTTTTATGCCTTAATGTAAGATACTCAATAGTTTGTACATCAATACATTTGTTGCCGTCATTATAGACGACATATCGATATAAATATTTTCCCCTTATTTTTGACGGCATGGTCCCACTCGTAATAATAACAATTATCTAGGAATATTTAGATCATTTGTGACTGTGTTCATGCCTCAGAATTTGACGAGACTTTGTCAACTGATGCGCACCTCATTATATTTAAAGAGGTAGGTCAGAGCGTTTGATGATTTAGTGCAGTTCATTGTAGTTTTATAAAAGAGCCCGATATTTAAAACGTCATGCGCCTCGTTCTTTATCACGCGCGCTTTTATTAGTACTTACTTCAAAACTGGCTTGCTTTCTCCGTGCTAATCGACAGTGAATTGAAACAGCTTAGCACGAAACAGACACAAGTGACATTCTAAGGGAACATTAATAAAGATAAGAACCAAACAGTGATTTTATTGTATGTTATCTTCATTACAAAATGAAGTTAAAACTGAGTCGACAGAAATGATTTCTCAGCCATCCGGCAAGTTAATTTAATCACATTTCTCTTTTGTTTGACAACATTATATTTAGATAACGATAACATCCGCAGTTTCACTGTGTGAAAAATGATTTGCTCTTATAAACAGTGACAACGGGCGTTATAAATTTTACTAATACATGGACAGTAAGACAGAACTGTTTGACTTATGCTCTATTTTCTTCGTATACCATCGTGGCATGATAGTGACGAGGCATTCATTAATTAGAATAAGCGCAGCGAGGAATGGACACTGGCTTTTCGAAAGTTAGTGTGACATGAACGTAATTGGTCTCAGCTTAAATTTGGATTCAGTGTGCCGAGTTCATTTTCCGTGTTGCAAGCTGTTTTGTAACGTATGATAATGTATTACCATATGGATGTTATAACATCTGCATAGTTATAATGGTGTAAAACAGAAGGAGAGCAAAAATGATGTCTTTTTAGTGAATGTATTGTTAATAAGAAAAATAAAATTTGAATATAATAGAAATAAAAATCTGCTTTTATGACAAAATTTGATGGCAACAGTTTATGGTTGAGATTAGTGAATTTTTCCCATACATGCTAGTTGTGGGTGGGCACATCAACGTGGTGTAATGCCTAGTAAGTTGATCTCGCTAGATTCATTATGACTGAGTAACGAGTTCGATCCTCACCAGGTGTCCCATACTTTCGGTCTTGTGCCACAAGTAAGCTATGCTTAGAAAATCGCCGCGCTTGTTATCAGTATTCGAAACAGTAAAAAAAGCAAATATTTCGAAGCAAGCAAGTCGTAGCACTTGAAAGATTGCCACGATATTTGCCGTTACACTTTCCGTATGTACGTGTACCGATCTAAACAAAATTAAAATGCCGGTCCCTTCATGTTGTAGGTGATCATGACTCTTCATAAATTTCTTTTTGTGTATGCCTCTACAAATGTCTTTTCTTTAATATCTATGAATTGCCGTTATTTCTTGAGAAAAATAGTAGGGTGATTTCCCGTTGCCTTCTCTCCAGTTTGGAATTCATAGTTGTCTTTCTCGGATTGCTAAACAAGGCGAAAGAGTCCAGTCTACTCTGCTATTTAACCCTTACCTGGAGAGGTACTGTACTAAATAACGATAGAAATAATTTATGTAACCAATATCGTAGCTGAGTTAACTACAGCACAATCTTACAACCGCTCTTTTCCTCTATTTATTTGGCCTTGTGTCATACTAATCTAAGACATAATTCTTGATATGGATATAAATTGGAGACGTACGATGTTAATGAGTCATAGAAGAATCATCAGTAAACGGAATTCAAGTAATGCCAGGCCTTGCAGTATTTCTTAGGGTTGACTGGTGAGAGCTTCGAGGTAAATTCAGTGCAAGCAAGAGTGGGAAAATCGGGTTGTCGGGTAAATTGAAAGTCTGGAATGGAGAAAAAGGCCGAGAAAAAAAAGATAGCTTTAACATTTTAAAAATTAATAATGACGTGAATCGTAGAGAAAGAGGTTTAGAATGAAAAAAAGAAGAAGAAAAATTCACATAGTTTAAATAAACATATATTTGCTTGGCCGTTCAGATGATTGCGTGTTCTCACCAATGTTAGTAGTCATTGTTCGATTCCACTTAAAAGGCTATATTTTAAATGTTGGTATTTAAGGTAGGCGGACCCTTCCCACTTGAATATAGGCGCAATACAATCTTTCTACTCGGTCCTCTGGATTTCTGTTTATTATAGAGACACGTGTTGTCTGCTTCATGGATGAAATTGTTGCGTATTTCTCACCGGTAGGTTGACGTTTGTAACAAAAATGGGGCATTTTGTTTTTTAATCATTTCTATCACAGTTAGGCAACAAAGCAACTAAGATGCAGTGGGAGGTTACTAAGGGGGAAACAATATAAAAAAATCATTATTTAAGAACGTAAACAATAAAAGAACCGGAATTAATTAGTAAACTTTAGAAGATCAAACTTGACTGGAAAACATGGAGCTGAAAGAGAGTTTCAATGACGAGATGTGCGATAAATTAAACTGTTAGTATAAAACTTATGGTTATATCAAGCCATTTCAACTGTAAAATGATAAGGCCTTGCCATATTGTGCTTAAATTCATAAAGTTTAAGTATCATAGATGAAAGCTCATCAAAACAATTACTATGAAAGTATTTATAGAAAAAGCGCTGGGAAACTAAATTACAGCCGTGGGAAAGTCACAATATGCGAGGTCAGGATCAACAACATTACCTATCTATTGAAGAAAACATCCTTTTTTCCTTGTCTCATCAACTTAAAACTAGCCTCCAATAGCACCAAACCATAATCAGAACCATTAAACGTTCTAGGTTGTCTTATTGATAAATAGCTTCAGATTTACTTATCTCGTGGCTTCAAGTTACAAGAAATTACATTAAAAATAGCACTGGATTTTTTTAAAAATGTAAACCAGTTGTTTTGTATAGATTTGACTATTTATTATTCTTACGGTTGTTTGATTTATCACAGTATTAGGTAGTGAATTTAAATCACTATCGTAAGACATTAATTACTTAAACGACCATCGAAGTACAGTTAACACCTTTTAAGCAATTTATTTCGCTTAGCGTAATATTCTGCAAGGCCAACATTTTGAGTCCCCAGTGTGAATTAATCTTATTACATAAGTAAATTGGCCTCCGAGACGATGCTGTTAACCCTAGATGTAAGGGGTGTGCCCTCACCGGATGCAATGTGAAACTACCCACGAAACATTTTAATTCTTTTAAAACATTCAGTAAATAAATAAAATAAAGCAAGCCATCCTTTTTGCCACTGAATATCTCTTGAATGCAAATAAATCTAAGCAAGATTATTTCTGTTGGCATCAAATTCTCTGTTCACAACGGAGAGCTCACGTGTGTATAAAAATTGAAGCCAGGTCATTCATTACATAAACATATCAATGTACAAAAAGTTACAAAATCTGACAGAAGATTTCAATGCTGTTTTCAGCTGAAAAGAAAAGAAAAAAATCCTAGATTGTTGATTTTTACTGTGTCAGTGCAATGGAGAGGTGTTGTGTAAAAAACTCATCACTGCTAAGCAAGTCAGGTTTAGTTTTGGAATATGTCCACCATCAAACTGTTTCCTTCACAGTGGCAAAATATAGCATAAGGTTAGTGATTCTTAGAGTGATTTAATCCTGGAGAATTTATATCCCGATCTTATAGGGGATACGTCACTAAGTTGAATTTTGAAGGTGGATTTTTCAGAATACGGTTGATTTTTTTAATCATTTCTCCCCAAGCAAGGCGGTACCGCCTTGAGAGATTTAAGTTTTTAGGCAGGAGGAGAGTGAAAAGGAAGACGAACCAGTTAGAGAGGGTGACAGAGAAAGGGCAAGAGAATGATGTGAACACAGGTGTAAAAACAGTTGCGAAGATAGAGAGAAAGGAAAAGAACACGATACTCGGGGTGATGTAGAAAGGACTGGAGTCAAGTGGATAAGAGATGGGAATTGACATTGCATGTAAATTCATGGAGGTTGTAGCCATCAGGAAAGCAATGGAAGGGAGGTTTTCTGAAACTTAAAAAATCAGTGCACATATTTAAATCTTAATGCTATGGGGAGTTAATATGCATTCACTAAACAAATATTCAACCTGATGCCAACAAGTAATACACGTAAAAGTACTCATTACTAGCGTGGAGAAATGTTTTTATTTGCAATGGATTTGATAGATAAAGTATCGATATTGCTGCTTTGTTCTATACGCATCTGACTAACGATGATCAGCTATTCACTTTGTAGTGGATATATCATCTTTTGAAAAGTCCGAACATCAGTGGAACGAAGAAATTGTTATGCTGGTTTTTGTCATTCTTATTAATATTGCTTGAAAGTATTATGAACTGTCCCATGGAATGACTGATGATATTTCCCCTGCATTAGCACGGAAACAGACACCTCATCATTATAATCAGTACATTAGTGAGTGACAATGAGGAAAAGTAACTATTCTACAACACAAGCCAAGAAGTATTCCGGGTATTTCCTAAAGAAGACAAAATTGTTTTATTTGAAAATTTCAACGCTAGATTGGAAAAAAGACTAACAGGTATCGAGTTGCTTATAGAATGTAGGATTTGGAATATGAATTGGAGTAGTCTACAGTTCATCCTTTTTATATAAATCAGTTCCAGCACAAAAGGGTGTCACATAACAAAATAAATACGCCTCCCGATCTGCACAGTGTCATTTTGATTATATTATCGTGCGCAATCGAGATATGCAAGATATCTGCAATGTCTATTCTCTAAGACGTACAGATAACTGAAGTGATCATACTCTTGTGACAGTCAAAATACATATGGTTATTAATCCGCGGTTGATTCCCGCATAATTATCATGTCTCGACGTTGCAAAACCGCATCTTGTTGAGAGTCATGAAGCTCTCGCAGAAAGTGTAATTGCAGTATCCTATACATTATCATGTGATATAACGAAAGACAGACTTTATAAATCTGGCAAGGATACCATTGACACTGTACTAGCATATGTCGGAAGTCATTTGATGAAAACGACCAGGCAGTATGTGCTGTGTTAGATGTCAAAAACAACATACGCAGCTGTACGATGCAAACAAATCTATCGAAACATCAGTAATATGAGGCATTGAAATGAAGAAAGGCTGATGCTCAACGCATTCTGCACTTCATCCAGGATAACTGATGGTTCAACCTTGAAGGTTCGATTAGCTGAATAATTACTAATGGAAATTTATGGAATATGTTCAGAGATTCGTTAACAAACTGAACTTAGGAAAGCGGCCTCAGAAGATACGTGCTTTTCCGAGATTTTACGATTTGGAGAAGAGTACATTGTAGAAACCTTGCATACTGTCGTATCTGATGTGTAGGAGAAGGGTGAGGTTGCAAAGAACCTGAAAAATCTCACCATGATTCTGTTGTACAAAAGTAAAGTAGCAGACAAAGATTAGGGGTGTGGAAATTACAGTTGCATTATTTTTTGTCATCAGCTGTAAAGATACTAGAAAGCTTATGTCTGTCACGACCTAATGCCGAAATTGTGAATAGAAGTGACAGGAGTTTCACAGAACGCCAAATACATGAGACGAGTAAGACCTGTATCAGTGGCAAGACCTGCATCAGGTCCACGTTAATATGGCAAACACCTTTAAACTTTAACAGAGAAGCACTCTGGAAAATTATAAGAAAGTTAAGAAGTCCAAATCATTTTTTTCTTTTTAAAATTATTCAGACTTCCATGATGGCAATGAGCTTAGTGTTAACGTTGGTGGTATACTTAAGATAACTTTTAATGTTGAAACTCTATTTCTACTGCCAAAAATGACGTATGACAGATTTAGGTAAATAAAGATAGTATATAGAGAATTACGTTATTTCCTAAAAGTTTCGAATACCCAGGGTAAAAAAAGATCAGCCAAAAAAGTGGTAATATCTCAAGCAAGACAGAAATGCTACTGGTGCGCAGGGGATTACAGTAAGAGAATAAAAAGGTATAGGGAATGTCGAAGAAAATATAAGAGATGGATGAGAATCAAGTAGATAAACGATGTCAATTAATGTTGCATTTTAACTTTTGGAGATTGTAGCTGTCAGGGAAGCAAGAAAATGGAAATGAGTTCCGCAAACGGGAAGTGCGACAAAAGAAAATGTTAGAGTAGAAGAGGGAGTTACATTTAACTATTTCGACGGTAAAGGAGTGGAATGCCAATCTAGTAGCACGAGTAAATATATTTAGTCGGGGTATCAGGGAAAAAAAAGTCGTCAGAGAAGTTGTCATGAAAATACTTGTAGAAACAACAGATGGAAACCATATCACGTCGGTGAGAAAATGACTGAAGGCTGGCTGCCAATTAAGGATTGATTATATTGCCGGTCCTTATTTGGATTTAGTCAAGGACTCCTAGATAAATAGCAGGAGTACCTGACTAAATATGTCAACAGTATTCAATGCTCGGACGAATGGTAGATGTATAAATGTGCAAAATGGATTCTGAGGAGAAAAGACATTGGTCTGATACAGTAAAACAACATTCCTAGCAGTAGATGCAGCTATGAATTCAAATTAGTCATTCTATTTGAGATCGTTTGAGAGAGTGAGGCTAAGGAGGTACAGTAAGTTGCCCTCTAGGACACTAGCGTCATTCATTCTAATAGTAGACAGAAATGTTTCTCTATAATGGTTAAAGTAGAGAACATTCGTTTTGAGGTATTAAAATATTTAGATATTTCCTATCCCAATCAATCACAGATTGGAGGTTGTTTTGAAGTGCGACAGTTAGGTTTACTTTGTCAGCTTTGACAGACTTCTTACAGAGACGGGCGTAAATGGTTGAGTCATCTGCATAGATGCACACTTATGAATTGATTACATCAGTAAAATCATTGATGATGATCAGAAAAATGTAGGACCTAGGATATAGCTTTCAGGGACGCCCGAGTTTGTATGAAAGGCTCTTGAAGTTTGTTCATTTAAATCAAACTTCATTTCATGATTTGATAGGAACAATTGGATTAAATCAAACAATCGTCCAGAAATACTGTAGCTCTCAAGCTTGCACTTAAAGCCAGCATGCCAAAACCTTGTCAAATACTTTCTTTATATCCAGAGCAACAGCTAGAGCTTCGACATTCTTATCAAAAGCCTGGTATATATTTATTCAGTGATGGTCGTTAGTCTATCAGCGGTAGACCAGGTGAAACGGAAGCCATATTGTTTGTTAGAGAGAAGGTTTTGGCATGCTGGCTTTAAGTGTGAGATGCTTAACTATATCAGCATTAAGAATAGCCTCAAAATATCATGGTAAAGAGAGGTAAGAGGCTAATAGGACGATAATTATAGTGGTCGGAGTATTACCCAGTGTTCTTAAAAACAGGAACTACAGAAAGAGCTTCCAACAACAGGAAAACTGGAAGAAATAGTGCCATAGTTATTGAGTTTGGAGAGGACTGGAGCCAGCGTAGGGGCGCATTTCTTTAAGACGATGGCTGGAATTCCATCAACTTCGGTTATCTCATGGAAGTCAAGCTTAGGAATTATGATAGAGATCAAAGATGGAGTTATATATATATATATATATATATATATATATATATATATATATATATATATATATATATATATATATATATATATATAGTGATGATCATCCACGTATACTGTCTTAATATGTATAGGAAAGAATATTAATAAAAAGTTTTGAATTTAAAAATGTACTTTTTTAAACAGTATTTGTTTATTTTTATTATATTTTATATTTCAGACCGTCCTCGGTCCTTCATCAGAAACAAGTGATTTTTAAATTTGAATTAGAAAAAGTACATTTTTAAATTCAAAACTTTTTATTAATATTCTTTCCTATATATATATATATATATATATATATATATATATATATATATATAAAACTCAGTTAATGGTGAGAAATTGGGTGTGGGTACTCTAGACGGAGTCAAGCATAGAGTTAGATGAGAATTTGCGCGCAAAGCATTCGACCTTGTTTGCTGTGGATGTGAAAACTTCGAATTGCCTGAACAGTGAAAGGATCGAGGGTTTTTTGTTGTTCAGCACACTCTTGCAGAGCCGCCAGTAATCTTTCGATCTAAACTTGCGAGATGCTATTCGCTACTTCATGCTATCAGCTTAGCATCATTTGGGACACGCTTATTACGAGCATAGACAAAGAGTCACCTATTGTGATCAGATATGTTGCCCTGATAAAGCCGGAAGAAGTGATTCCTTTGAGCAATAGCAACCAAGCAAGCAGGAGAGAACTAAGGAGATGAACGCGGTTTAAGTGAATATTTTTAATGACGGCTTTCACCCAGGGGGAGACTTTTGAGGTGCTGTCTTGAACAGGTAGACTAAATCTTTGTTCCAAGAGATATTGGAAAGGAAATCACGGAACGAGTCCCAGTCCTCTCGCTGATAGAAGTAAAATATTCAGCTTGTAGGAGGTTCCTGGATGAATGGGGAGTAGAAAGGGACACTCACTGATACTACAGCATAATCAGTGTTGTCAAGAGAGCAGAGCTGCATAACATGGCAAGAATCTGGGATGGAAGTAAAGAAGAGCTCTAGAACAGAAGCGTGTCATTTGTAATTACTGAGTAAACGCATGGGAATATCAACCACTTACGTGAGAAACTGAGTGATTGAGACGTTCAGCGTTCGGACTTCCGCAAGATCAGTGACATGTTTTTCCAGCCACTTGGAATGACGGGCATTTAAATTACCGAACACAAATACATTAGCAAATGGGTGAAGGAAATAAAAAGCTTTGTCTATATTGTCAGAAATGCTATCTAGAATGAAACAGTCATGAGAATAATGGGAGCGGTAGAAAAAGAAGAGATAGCTTACTGAGCTTACCAGAGAGAGAGAGAGAGAGAGAGAGAGAGAGAGAGAGAGAGAGAGAGATGTAGAGGTGGATAGGAAATTCAAAAGAGATCTCCCGAGTCAGAGGGAGATATTTGCTAACATAAGCACCCAGGCCACGCATCTGGACATTACAGTCTTTTCTAAAGAGAGGAAGGTATCCAGGAATCGAGAAATCAGAGGAGGGAATTGTCAGGTAAAGGTTAGTTTTGCAGACAGCTAGGATGTCAGGGAATTTTTCGTAGAGGAACGATTCCCCACTGCAAAATTGGGTACGGATACCACGGACGTTAGAGAAAAAGATATTCAGGGATTTATGTGCTTTTTTGTTTAGCTAGTTTAGTATTATATGTTTGATTATGTCATGATTTAGAGTTATTTACATAAGGAGAGGCCTGGAGTAGCAGTCAGTCGTCAAATGCAACATGTGTAGGAAGGGAACTAGCGCAGACTGCAGCATAATGTGACCTCAGGGTTGCCCACCCGAGGCACTTGAAGGAATATTGGGTTTAAAGGAACCCCGATATTATTCAACTGTTGATCAGAGCAGCCTCTCGAGTTGATACGCAAGATTTCGGGATCTTAATTACTAGTCGGAAACAGCAACCAGAAAACTGCAAGCCCGGGACCCTGAATATGAAGAGCTATTGCCACCGTCCGCACACATCACAAAAACTCGTGACAGCATCACTATTGAGACCTGAGGATAGGAAAAAATCGGGAACCCATATCTAAACAGAAAGCAAGGGATGAGCCTTTACTCCTGTTCAGTTAAAGACCGGTGATAGGAGAGCCTATCTACTTTTAATTTAAAAAAAATTCAAATTGAAAAAATTATAAAGATTTAACAGTATGAGTTAGAAAAAACCAATACTGATTCTTCAAAGTCCACACTTCCTTCCACACTACAAAACAGCTTGCTTAAACTTTGCTGAGAAGCGTCAAACATGGGATATAGAAAAGTGGAAGAAGGTTTCGTTCTCTGATGAAAAAGAATTAGCCTGGATGGTCCAAATGACTTCCATCATTACTGGCATGATAATGATATCTCACTGGAAATATTTTCTACACGAACACATTGTAGGAGGTCACATCATGATCATATCTCGTTTCAAGCAACAATGAAGCTCAGGTTATGCAGCAAAAAGAACTTTACTTGTAGAATAACGGTATTCCAGCCTGTTTGTTCATACATGAACCACAGTAAAATTTTTTAGGAGAGAATGGCATGAGAAGTTTAAAGAAATGGACGTCAGTTCTAAACAGTGCATGATATTCGTGAAGTCATCTTCATCACTTAGAATAGCATTCCAGTCAATCTTCACGATACGTTTATATCGCCGATGCCAAAACAAAGTTTTAAAGTTATTCACAGTGCAACTCACTACTAAAACGTCTTGTTGGGAATTTCTTAATCCTGTTTATCTATAATAGGTTTTCTTATGTATGTATGTGCGTGTGCCTGTGTCTGTGTGTGTGAGTATAAGCTTTTGTATATATATATATATATATATATATATATATAAAACAAAAATTTCGAAATTTAATTCCGTTGGATGGCCATTTCAGCGAGGAAATTCTCGCTTCATCAGCAAGGGTGGAAAACAAAACCTTTATTAATTCAAATGTGTTACAAGGTTTCAATACCGGAAGAAGCCCAAACACAAATTCATACATAATAAGTTAAAACATATCCATGCACGGGAAGTTAATAAGATCGGGCTTTTGTGATTTACCTATTTGCTTATCCTTTTTGATTTAATATATATATCTATCTATCTATCTATATATATATATATATATATATATATATACAGAGAGAGAGAGAGAGAGAGAGAGAGAGAGAGAGAGAGAGAGAGTGAGTGAAAGACACACACTTATTTGTATTCTTTATGTTGGAAGCACATTTCAGCCAGCGAATTCTCCCACCATCGACAGGTACATATTCCTGAAAAAGAAGTCTTGGAGAAAAGATGTGCACTATCAGTTAACCTTGCTTTTAGTTGAGATGCCAGGAAATAGGAATACCCAGTCATCTCCACTATCATGAGTTTACAAATATGGGACTTGCAGATTCTAATCCAATTTGCAGTACATGAATTACATGTGTATCAAATGTTGTTTTTCTTTAGGGTAAATTATATACATGTATGTCATCTGAAATCGCAAAAGAAATGCATTATATCTGAATATTGATATATGAATATTACCAAGGATATGATTTGGGTTTAAATAAAACGAAACATAGACATCTGAAAAGATGATGTTTTTTTTTAATTTTCCGTGATATATAATATAACAGCTACGTTCGATGTTTCATGTACGAGTTAGCTTTATAATGTTGTATATAGACTCCTTATCTAGACACCACATTATATTTGTCTTTTTAATACATACATACATACATACATACATACAATAAGAGTTTTGCAAAATTCTGTCTGTTTAATCACTTCGAGGAAAGACTAAAAAATATCGACACCATTACTATACAAAAAAAAATTCCCACAGTAAAAAAAAATCGTTTACCACAGAAAACAGTTTGTTTAAGTGTGTGTAAAATAATCAGTATGCGTGCATAATAATAATAATAATAATAATAATAATATTTATCTTCTGATATCGTCTCTCTCTGTGTAACCGTTTTACACATTCCATCCTCCTGGCATATTAATATATCATATCTTCCATACGTCATATTTGATGTGTGCTTATATGCACAACCTTAATACACTTTATATTCTCCTTGGCTTTTAATAAATCACATTTCTTGTTTATGGTTAAGGAGGATATACAGTGTATTAATGTTGCATTTGTGTATTGTTGACAAATTTATTTTGGAAACAGTATTCTTTATTTTTGGTAATTTATAGTAATATAGTAATATAACAATATGTCCTTTGCGGCTTAATTTTGATTAAACTGAAACAAGAATTCAAAGTTTGGAAATTTTATTTCACCTATCTATCTATCTATCTATCTATCTATCTATCTATCTATCTATCTATAATGTTTAGCGTCAAGATTGTTGGTTTTTCAGTAATTGTACTAATAAAATGTATTTTGGGAAGCAACTTTTTTATCGCAAACTGCTCGATATTGGGGTGGAGATACAGCGTTGATAGGTTTAGTGTAAAGAATTTGTCACTTTAAAATTTCGATACATACCAACTTCTAAATTTCGTGAGGGCATCGTTATGATGCTTTCACTCATCGGGGCTGGGGTTCGAGGCGGGATGTGGCACAAGGCCAATTTTTAATGTGGGAAATCTGAGACCGTAAGCTCAGATAAAAATTTCCCGTACATAAGCAAGGTCGGATTCCTGTGTGTTTTTCTCCAGACGAGACTGCCCTTCGACATAACCTCGCCTGGGTTCCTCTCCGCCCGAAAGCAGACATTCCGACAAGATTGTGTTCGAGTGGAACGGTATATATCTACCTCCCCACCGAGGCAAAATGTGATACAAGGCCTTTTTACCGTAGGGTGTCTGGGCCCTAAAACTCGGGCAAATATTTATTGTCTAATATTCCCCAGGCGAGACTATCCTTCGGCGGTGTCTCAACTGGGTTATGGGTTGAGTTATGTTAAGGTTGTGTTCAAGTGGAACACTGATGTAACAAATGTGTTGTTCTGTTAGAAAATACGTTATACATAACATGAATCATCTTTACTTTTGCTCATTGAAAATACGAGGCTTACAAAGTACATAAACTTAATTAATGGATGTCACAGTGCTGATTGAGTAACCTTATCTAAAATTGTCAGTTCCCCCTTATCAGTAAGGTCTGTTCTTATTGGCTGCTAAGTTATAGCAAGATCACACAACCTATTCGTGAGATATTCAAAATAGCTGGATACGTTCCGAAAATAACTTCTATTTTTTTATCAATTTCCTGCAAGGCCAATATTCCTTGGACTGCACAAGACTACGGCATTTGGTTTCGTAAATAATTTTTTTACCTGGAAATGTTGATAAGAATTTAAAAAGAGGAAAATAAAAGTAAAGATACGTAAAAAGAATATTTGGTCAATTAAAGAATTCTAAAAAGGTCATAAAAGTAAGAAAGTAATGGCAGAAAAATCACAAAACGAAAGAAGAGTAAAGAATTCGTGAAACGAAGAAACTGCGAAGAAAAGGAAACAAGATACAGAACAAAATATTTTAAAATCAAGAAAGAAAATTAAAAAGAAAAAAAAACAACGAATTATTGGCTTAAGAAAAATTAAAATGTCGAAATGACGAAGTATAAATAGGTAAAATTTAATGAAAGCTAGAATGAGAAATTTTAAAACCAGCAATGAAAGAAAATATGGAAATAAATAAAAGTCTGAAAATGATTAAGAGAGAAAAATCTTCCAAGTTTCGTTATCCGTATTTAACCTCACTCCTACATCGTGATACAAGATCGGGTTTATAGTTTGTTTGGTGGCATTGTAAGTCGTACTCGGCTTGTCGATTTCTCTTATAAAGTTGCTAACCGATTTGACTTAAAAATCTCTATGAGTCTTCAACTTGGTTATCAGGTTAGTCTCCCAGACTATGAATATTGGCATGAATTTTGTTTTTACTAGATACCAGACTAATATTAAGACTTATTAAATTTAAAAAATAGCAAAATACCTTTAATTGTGCAGCAGTGATTAAACGACTTTCTACCGCAAACTTTTCTACCATAGTTGTACCGACATTATTTGAAATGATAAATTTACACTTCTGCTAAAGTGTAAATTTAGTAAATACTAGATAAATCTAAAGCTAAATTTAGTAAATATCACTAAATAAATCAATATATATATATATATATATATATATATCCCTCATTCAATAAAAATGAATTTGAGCACTCTAGCTATTGGGCGCGTAATATGATATGCGCTAAAAAGACTACCTTCTTCCACCGAACGCCCAGTGGCCCAGGGATAGAGTCGCCGGCCGACTGACACCAAATCGGTCGTGTTTCGAGCATGGGTTGTGTAGCAATCGGAGTCTAACCGTACTGATGATACAGCAAAACAAATCTGTCTGCGGATGATACTATATATATATATATATATATATATATATATATATATATATATGCGTGTCTGTAAGTATAAAAAATCAGCAAAAGACAAGAATAAATTTACGCCAATCTATAGTGACGCTCCTGCACGAATAAAGCTAGCGGGAACATTACTTAAAAAAAGAAAAAATAGAAAATATAAGAGGAAATAGGAATTAATTAATAACATCTGGTATGTGGCATAAGTAAGGAAGTCATTCAACAAAATATATTATATGTTCTTATTGGGTGTGGGATCGACGTAGTATTTCCCACTGGTGCAAGTCGTTGTTACTGGAGCCTAGATAAAAGCCATGGTTTTGGATACTAATTTTAAAAGGAAAACAGGCAAGTTTTCCTAATTAGAGAACTGGAGTAATACAGCCCTCATTAAACTTAGCTTATAGCTGTGGAAGTTGTGTACTTTCAGCCAATATTAGTGGTGTTTATTTTTAATTTCTAATTTTGTAGACATGTATTTTCTATTGGCGCAACACATTCAATCTACATCGATGTTCGTATTCGATTCTGAAGTAAATCTTAGGAAATATCAATGTTGCCAAAAAACAAACAAACTTTATTCTTATAAACGTTTCATGGTTTAACAATCATTCTGAACAGGGTAAAAAGGCTCAGTCTAATGTAAATAACTAATCCTTTAGAAAAGAGGAGAGAGGCAAAGAAAGATGTTGATAAGGAGGAACTTGACAAGTAGATGGAGGCGAGTAATAAGAAAAAAAAAAAGAAAGGGTGTGTGAGAAAGAATTAGCCGCAATAATTGGTATTTATATCTTGTGCGAAAGATTGACTTGAGTAAGGCAGATTTTTCAAGTATTCGCCATGATTTCCTCGCTTGTTTTAATAATCAGAGAGAATTCGAGCACAAGAGGACATTAGCCTGGTACTTAAAATCGTCCGAATTTTTATTTTTACCCATTCTTTTATTGTTTAAGTGCTTCTGTTACATTCTGGCTATTTTTAATATTTTATTATTGTTAGAATATTAATCCCCATGAGTAGAACCTTCTGTTTTTTATCATCTTGTTTCTAACATTGCGTATTTAACTTGTTGGTTTTCTGGCTTATACAGCGATCAGAAATCATTGTTTAAAATAGCTTTTAAAAGGGAAACTCAGTCGCAAATCTTGTAGTTTTAGAAAATTCAGTATTATTTTTCCATGACTGTTTTTCTCATTTCAATATTTTAAATACATATTCTATTTCATAGTATGCAAAGCAAAAATGTCACTATATATTTATCAGACATGTAGCCTGATCACCTTATTCTTAGAAATTACATTGTTATGAAAAATTATTCAACTCCAGCAGCAATTAACACAACGTTGTCTCCTTAGTAAGTATGGAAGATCAGAATTTTAATATATTGCTTTTTATAATGTTTCGTACATTTTATTTTTTTATATTAGTTTTATTAAAGCATATGTTTTCATTTAATGATTTTAAAAGTAGAATTATTACTTACATTGAAAAAATAGTTACCTGCATAAAAAAATTAAGATGTTTCGTGAAGAAAAATATCAGCAATACAATTGTAAAATTGTTTAAAACTAGTAAACTAATCCTATGAGTTGCTGGGTAGTTCTCAGTCTCACCCTGTCCCAAATACATTAAAACCAAGGACTTGTCTGATGAAGCATTGTCTTGATGAAACAAGATTATGTTGTCAATTTTTTCTGGGTGTTTGGTTTTGATAACCTTCCGTATCTGTCTTAGCAAGTTGGCATAACGATCTCCATTGATGGTGTGTCCCCTTTGAAGAAAGTCAATAATCACCATGGTCCTTTTGGGAGCAGGCGAGGAGAAGTGTTTCCACTTCATGTATTGTCTCTTTGCCTCTGGCTCAAAGTAATGAAATCAATACTCATTCTGAGTAAGGAAACTTTTAAGAAAACTTGTTAGATCTGGCCCTAAGAATGTTAGATTATTCTGTAATGTGATCAGCCTGGTGCTCTTTTAATCAGGTTTCTAGAAGACGTGGCACCCACCGAGCAGAAACCTTTGTTCCAATGCCAAATTCATTGTGCAAAATATTCTCAACTCTCTCACTGCCATTTGACTATAGTCACTCACCTGTCATTTGTCACTATATGGTAAATACGATCAAGGTTTCTACGGTGGTGGCAGTTGGATGACGTTCATAGCATTGATCTTCTTCAAGACTCTTCCTTTCTTTACTAAATTCAGCTGCCCACTTTTGAATTTTTGATAAATCTGGTGCATCATCCTCCCATGTAGCGACCAAAAGTTGAAGTTCATGCAATTTGACAGCTTCAGTATCAATTGTAACATATAAATTTTCCATCCAACGTTGATGCTGTGCATTTCTATAAAATGTTAGACAGGTAAACCTTGTTGATATTGTTAAAAAAAACTTGTTTAAAATAATTCTTGCTGCCTAAATACGCATTTTTAGTCAAAGATGAAAATAAATAAAAAATTATTAGTCAAAGATGAAAATGAAAAGAAAAATGTTATTTCTCACGAAATAACATTTCATTATTTAAATACCACTGGAAGCAAAAAAGCAGTCTAAATCTACTATGAGAGGAAGAGACAACTTCGCATCTTCACTCACTGAATTGAGTTATTTTTGCGGATAACAAATTATGTGTTTAAATATGCACGGACACATTACAAAAGTATATGGGAAACTCTATTTGAAGTCAGGAGCATTTAGTTTACGATCGACGCAAATAAGGAATATTTTCTGTTAAAATTTGTTGCACTTAATAATACTATTTAAAATTTTAACTTTATCGGAACTACTATTTAATCGTACATAATATCCGATCAATCTGCGTAGAAAAGATTAAGAAAATTATCTTTAATAGAATATTTTTTTCTTCACAGTCCTTTTGTATTCGTGAATTGTACGATTATGTAGTTGAATGTCGACTTCATTTGATATTAGATAATGAACTCCTCTGAATTTACTTGAAAATCTGACATCACATTTCTAAAGTACAAGGTATTCTAGTATTGACAGGAAATGCAATATGGTAGAAGGTCTCTTAATGCAAGAGGCACACCACGAATGTACTGTCTCGTGCAAAAATTGCCCAGTTCCTTCGACACTAGGATTTGTGATTTGATTGCATTTATGATAGCAGTTGTCAATAATGATGTTATTAATTATCAAATTTTAGTCAAATACTGATACCTAATTATGTCGTGTTTGTGAAATGATGAATGAATTTTGGTTATGGGCGCATGCATCATAGGTGAATTCAACCATGAGAGAAAATAAATTGTAATACTCAACCATAAGTTATATTCTATACACTTTATAAATCGGTGTTAATGTTGACGACCATCATTTTTATATTATTGAAGATTTTCATATGCCAAAAACGCTTAAGGCAAAGACTAGAGACAATTGAAACCCTATAACAGAGGGGATGAATTTGAGGAAACTGTTCTAAGATAGCATTGTATAACAATAAGAACACTTAACACAGAAATAAGTTCAGTGCTACATCGACTGAAATATAGTGCTATAAACAAAACAAAAATAAAGGATAAATGTATAGTAGCACCAAGATCTTGTCTGAAAGATTCAAATAGAAAAAGGAAAAAGTATTAACAATCATTCTACAAGCCGTTTATTTTAAGAAACATCATGTGGAAATAATGTTAGCGAGTATCGCTACCGAAACGTTATGATAAAGACGAGGAAACCGATAAAAAAGAATCAATGTATAATGACAACAGCATTTTGTTTGAGAAATCCTGGAAAGAAAAAGTAAAATATGTTCGAAAAGAAGATAGGTAAGATTAGGGAAAGAATGGATAAGGAAAATGGGAAGTAGTAATAGAGGGAATAAAAATAAAGGAATAAAATAAAAAAAAAGTAAAAAGAATAAACAGATAAATAAAACAATGATTAGGAGTTAAATATGACGAAATCGAAGACGTGTTTCTTTATTGCCATATGAGAATGAAAATAAAATACAAGTAAACAAAATTCAAAATGGCCGACAAAGTGTCGTCTGCTCATTATTTTACGGCTATCAAAAGTGCAGATTAGCGTGCGGTCGCCTGTAGCAGCTCGGTGAGATTTCTCAAACAAGTTTACAAATGAAAAGAAAAATACGAACAACTTCAAACCTGCATTTGCCACACATTTAGTTTTTTTCCCATATAACCGGCGTGGGAAAATGACATACTATTCTGAGAGCCCACGCTAGATGCTCCACCTGACTGATAATCGTATGATTATGAGAACAATACTCTATGCGAGAGGATTCACTTTAAATCAATGGTCTCTATACAAGGCTGTTGGGGAGAATGTGAGAGGTTTGATCGCTGGACAATCTTTGAAAGATATATAAATATTTATTAATTTGATGTACATTATAAGAATTCAGAGTTAAATTCATTTTGACAGTTAATCATTTATAACCGTCAGTAGACTTACAGGTATGTTAAGTAGTTGAACATTTTCATCTTATCGATATATTTGTTCATGCTATCTGTAGGTCTTGAAGAATTGTAAACCTGACCCACTTTCTAAATTCTAATCAAATGACCAAACATCATTTTTTGAAAGCTTCTCTTATTCTGCGCAAGACATTTTCCTCAGATTCTTGTAGTTATCACAATATCCCCAAACCGTTGAACGTACGATATTATAATTTGTGAAATTTAGAAAGATTTTAGGTTAGTGCTGTCAAAATTAAATATTAATTTCCCTTAATATAGACGCACATAATGAATTACATAACTTGCTACTTTTTTAAGAACGTATAAGAAAGGCTTAATTATTCAGCGTAACTGTGCACAATGGAACTAGAAATAACTTCAAAATGTTTCAGCTTGTCAATTCTTGAGTTTACTTCTGAGGAACTTTCTTTATAAAACTTGTTCTTGAGTTCTGAAAAGCGTGTTGTGAAAAAACATCGCTTCTCGTATTGGGTGTAACCTCTATTTGAGATTTTGTAAATTCTCAAGGGTGACGTTAATGTTCAGGACAGTCAAGGGTGAAGTATGTTTATTATTTCAGCAACGACTGGAACAAGTCATAACATCTTATATGCACATTTTTTCATCATTTCACCTATATATTTACATTATTATAATTACTTTAAATACTTAACTCAAATTGGAATATGTGTGTAGAGCGAAAAAAAAGTAATTGAAAGTCTGACAGGTGTATCTTCTGACTATTTCCGCTATAACTTACTTCTGGTGATTGGTGTAATATGCAATAAAACGTAAACAAGTGACAGTTCTGTTGCTTTATCTCTTCTTGATTTACCAGTATAATTTTCACATGGGGGCGTCACCATAACTTATCTGAAAAGGCGGGATAGAAAAGAAAGAGTTAATAAATGTAGTGAATTAAAAAAAGAACTAAAGATGCACATCACGACATAACAAGCAGAACGAGACTGAAAAAAAAAATCGCTTAAAAAACAACATCTGAAGAATACCGAAAAACCGGAAACGTGAATAGCATATCAACGAAGAAGAGAATATTGAAACATACAAACATAAGTTCAACCAAAAGCACATCTCTTAATCTAAGAAAAAAAAAAAAAACAAACAAAAAAACAAAAAAACAAAACAAAACAAAACAAAAAGAAAGATTCAGCAGCAGTGAACATATTAAACTACGAACCATGTTAATATGAACTTCAGGCCGCTATTTGCTAAATCTTTGTAAAATTACTGACACCTTGCAGAATCCGGTGTCATATTATGCGTTAACATTTTAACTGTCGTATTTTACAGTACTTTAAACAACAGAGGTATTTTAAATCAAATTGTGCACCTTAATTCCCGTAAAGAACCCATTTTCAATCACAAGCAATAAAATGCTTCAGAAATGGGTCGTTATTATTTGGAGGGAATTTTGAGAAATACATCTCTAAATGACATAATTTCTGATTTTATGCAATTCATGTAAAATTAATTTGTTCACTTCTTTCACGTTTTTTGTTGAGTTTTTTAAATAGTTTACAGGTTAATAAAAATTGATATTAAGTTGCTTAGATAGTGAATTTTAAAATACGGATTAAAACTAGAATTTCGAATACTAATTTTCAAGATAGGCATCAATTCTCTTATATGGCAGTGAATGTTAGATAATCTACTCACACATGAAGAATAGACTTGAAACAACAGACATGTAGTTCTACTGAAGAATGCTGAGAATCCAATGAACTGAACACCGAGGAAATTTTACGGAAAATGGAAGCAAAATGAACAATAGTAATTGAAATTTCTATGGTATATAATGAGGCAAAATTTCTTGGAGTATTTTACACTTACAGGACATATTGAAAGCATGAGAGACAGAGAAAAGCAGTGAATGGCGTCCATAAGGAACACGTGTAGATGTTTGGCCGAACGAAGATTATGAGATATAGCAAGAAGACAAACGTTATGAAGTACTACGAAAACAGGAAATTGTGAAGAACCATCATCGCCCATGTCTTGAAGGAACATGGCGCGAAGAAAAGGAAGGCATAGAAGCGTATGCGTGTAGATGCATAATATGTGCGTGTTTGCACGTTTGAGATGAAATACGCATTTCCCATCTGCAAAAGTGTTCGAGCCTAGAGAAAACAAAAAATGTTTTGGACATAACTCTCCAACCCAACTTGAAAGAATGGGGTAACACTGTCCCTGCTCGCATTAGCCACAGACATAACCAATAGAATATATCGAGGAAATGTGGATTATTTGACATTTTATGCATAGCATGGTGGTCCTAATGTAATGGTCCGTGATGAGTCTTGGTAAAGTGTTTAAAGTGGAGCAAAATATGTGTACAATATCTAATCAAATGTACATGTAAATCTATATGTGACTTTTACGTGTCAATGGAAAGTGATATTTATATAAAAGATTACTAAATTAGAACCACGTACTCCTTATGTGTTTGCGAATAGGCGTCCTATTTGATAAAATCTCTAAAAGATCGATCGCCATGTTTTTTTTTTGCTTTTTCTTTACTGTTGCAGCTTCGTATAATTATGAAGTTATTTATCATCGTTAAATTATACACTTTAGTCAAACATTATGAATGCATTGAATTTGGAGTGAATAAATAATAATTTCTTTTGCATTTTACATTACAGCTGTTTTCAAATGGAAACACTTTTCTCGATAATGAAAGATCATTCTGTTGAGGCCATTTAAGAATTCAGTTTCCATAACCTATACAGCGAGACGATCCTGAGAGAACTAGAATATTTATCAGGATTTATTATCAGGGGACAACATAATACAGGTGTATGAAATCCTGTTCATATCAAACACAGTATGAAAAACGAAAAGAATTCTTAGACTAGTTAGTAAAGTAAAGTGATAAGAAAGGACTATCTATTCTCTGTAAAAGACAGAATACGTGTTTGTTAGCAAAAGTGACAACTGAAAGTGTGCGTTTGGGGACCTTAAAATCAAGTTGGTACAAAGATTTAACCATCTGACAATTATAGTAACAGACTACGGACAGTGTAATACAGCAGTGAGAAGGTTCATATGAATAGAGAAATATGTCTTCCTGAAACTAAGGAAAATATTAAGAGATAGGAAAGTGTCCTTAAAAAAAGAACTCAATCTAATCTTCAATATAGCAGTGAATAATCGACTTGAAACGACGTGTGACATTTCTACAGACGAATGAACAAACCATTTGAGCAACGAAGAAGTTTTAAGGAAAATTAAAACCACAAGTAAATTGATGCGTGCAATCAGAAAGAGTCAGCTGAAGTTTCTGGAACACATATAGTTGGAAGAGGGCTTAGAGAATTTAACACTCATAGGATATATTTAAAGTAAGAGAACCTAGTTTAAAGGGTTTAAGTCAATGGATGGCAAAACAAAAAGCAAACACGAATAGTAAAATTTTAAAGTTACTCAGAGCAACAAAAACAGGAACTTTTGGGAAATCATGATTGCTTACTTTTAGCAGAGACATAAAACATAAAACAAGAATCGACTGATAAATTTAAAAATATTTTAGTCAATATCTTTTTAATTGATATTTTTATGCAAAGAATGGCAAGAATGATTTTTCTGCAATTCATCAATATATGATAATATCTCTCTTAGTTGTAGTTGATAGAACCAGCCAGTAGTGTCTGTTTTATCTGAGAAGCACCAATGCAAAGCATGGATACCTCTGCTTTCATTGGATTATATTTCAACTTTATATTTTTCAAAAATCTATGATTATCTGAAAACAACAGGTACAGGTCATGCATGGCTCTCCTTACACTGGATTACATTACTCTTTTATGATTATATTTTCTCAATGATCCACTTGAATCAGTTATTTTTTTACATTCATTAAATAAAATTGAAGGCGGATATAAGACAAATACGTGTCTTCTTACCGAACATATTCAACCTATAAAGTGAGACGATGCTAAGAGAATTCTAAGTCCTTTCAGTATTCATTATTGGCGTCGTCAATTTTAACAGCCTAATATATGCAGATAACACAGTTTTGATAGTAGACACAGAAATGACACTACAGAAACTTCTAGAGAAGGTAGTAAAAAGAATGAAAAGAAAAGACTAATGATCAATGATAAAAACGCAGAATGCATTATTGTCAGTAAAAGAAACAGACGAAGATATTAGATACTGGAGACACCAAAATCAACCAAGTACAAATATAACCCGGAAGTGCATGAGCAGTGGATGATAACGGCAACGTCGAAATCTAAAGGCGCATTGAAATAGCAAAATATACCTTCCAAAAGTTAAGTATAAAGAAACAGGAAGTTTTGTTAGAAAAAAAGAAGAGCGCTGAACTGTTAAGAATATTGGTCCACCTATATGACGGTGAATGCTGGATAATTTCCTCATAGATGTAGAAGAGACTTGAGGCAACAGAAACGTGGTTCTACAGAATATTTTAAGAATACCATAGGCCGAACCTGTGAGCAATGGTGAAGTTTTAACAAAAATGGAAACAAGAAGACACTTATGCTTGGAATCAGAAAGAGAGAATTGAAAATTCTAGGGGACGTAATGAGGAAAGAGGACTTGATACACAGGATATACTGAAAGCAAGAGCAACAGAAGAAAGAAGCGAATAATCTACATAATGAGTTTGTTTAAATAATTGGAAGAACAGGGATTAGGACAGACAGCGAAAGGTTAAAAAAAAAAAAACTTACTAAATGCTGTAAAGAGAAGGAAGTTGTGGCGAACCAGTATCGCCCACGCTCTGAAGGGACATAGCACTTAAAAAAAGACGGTAAGACACTCCATATTTGCGTAACACGACTTCTTATCTATGAGGTAAATTTATCAAAGGACAAAGTAATGTTTAAAAATAATATGAAACATGTTTAAAAACAACTTAGTTTCAGATGTGTGTGTGTGTGTGTGTGTGTGTGTGTGTGTGTGTGTGTGTGTGTGTGTGTGAGCGTGTGTTTGTGTGTGTGGGTGTGTGTGATCTCATTGTGATTGAAATACGCATTTCCCATCTATGTCATTGTTCGAGCCGATCTAAGAGCGAAAACATTTCTAAAATAGCTCTGCCCTCTAAAAGACTAGGGTAATACTGCCACTTTTCCAAAGGCTTTTTACTCAATGATTGACCAAATCCAATGCCCAAGAACCTCTCAAAGTAAAGAGATACTGAACGAGGTTGTATGAACGTAAGAGGAGGAAGTAAATATTTTGATAAAATGTAGAATTGATAGCCGTTGACTTAGACTTAAAAACTGAAGTGATCGGGGAAACATCAAATCAAGAATCTGTTCCAAAAAGTAGCGGATAGTCGGCAGAAATTGTCTGAGTAAAATTTCCTTACTACCAAGCAGATGATTCGACACTGTATATGTGGTATAGCAGATCCTAGCTGTACAGGTCTGTCGTGACACAGTGTTCTTCCCATTTAGACTTGCGTCGTACAGATAATTACAAAAATTCAACGATCCTCGTAATTTAAATTGTTTAAGGTGGAGCGAAGTATCGGTAAAATATCTGATCAGATGGACATGTAAAACTATATATGACCTTTATGTGTCAATGGAAACTGATATTTATATAAAAGATTACGAGATTAAAATTACGTAATCCTTATGTGTTTGCAAATAGGCATCCCATTTGATAAAATCTCTAAAAGCTCAATCTTCCCCCTTTATTTTATTTTTTTAAATTTTTTTTACTGTTGCGGCTTCGTATAATTTATAAAGTCATTCATCATCGTTAAATTATACACTTTAGTCAAACATTATGAATGCATTGCATTTGGAGTGAATAAATAATACATTTCTTTTGCCTTTTACATTACAGCTGTTTTCAAATGAAAAAAAAAACAAACTTTTTTTCGATAATCAAAGTTTATTCTCCAGAGACCATTTAAGAATTTTGTTTCCATAACCTATACAGCGAGATAATCCTAAGAGAACTAGAAAATCTATCCGGATTTATTATCGGGGAAAAATAATACACGCATATGAAATTTTCTTCATATCAAATACAGAAGGAAAACGAAAATAATTCTTAGACTAGTTAGTAAAAAGTGAGTAGAAAAGACTATTCGCTGTAAAAAGACAGAATGCGTGATTGATAGCAAAGGTGGCAGCTCAAATTGTGAGTTTTAGATAATTTTATGTAAGAAAACAATAAATGAAAGCCCCCTCCTCACAAATTATCTTGAATGGCCAAGATGTTGAATTTCCCCACTACTTCGAATAAAAGTTTATGAAGGAACCCTTTATCAATACTGAAAAACTTGTCAAGAACTATGGAACTTAAAAAACTTATTTTCCTGAAAATTGTTTTAAGAGAAAGATTTTATAAATTTCAATTGAAATATATATTGGCTACTCGATCAATGAATGCCGAATGATTCCTTATAGGGAAACGGCTAATAATACTATTACTACCACCAATTTGTAAATTGCAATGACATCGATTACATCAGTGACTTATTAAATTTTAATGCAATCATTTGATCAAATATTGGGAAGGTGATCAGTCTGAGAATGTTTCAGCACCGATGTTGGCTGAATGCAAAGGCTTTCAACATCTATTGAAAAGTCTTTTTAGACTTATATAATTATAACATTGTTATTCAGTTATATTTTCCTTGGCTTTCAACTAACTTAAATATTTTATTATATACATTCCAGTTTCGATTAGATCAATTTTTTGAAAAATTTTCGATATATTGTAATTGTTCAAACGGCTGACAAAAATATTGTATAGAGCTAATGAAGCGGGTCTGAAATTAAGCAGCATTATGAAACTTAGATGTATGCAGAACTTCCCATCATAACTCAATTATGATCGGATACGTGGCTTTTGGGGACGGGCATTGGCGCATGAAAAACGTCACTAGTTGTTTTTTTTTTAAACAATAAATAAAACATTTCTCTCACAATGTTTCATGAAAAATGCATGATTCACTATTAAATATTCTAAAAGTCTACGTGTTATTTGTGTTGCATCTTACAAATTAATTATTTCAGTAGTGTTCAAGTTCAGAATTTATCCGATAATTTTTGTCCTTGAATTTAAAATATCTTTTTTTTGTCAAGTTTTGCAGAAAATTCATGACAGTAACTTTTGGTGATCCATAACCGAAATTCTGTTAGACTTTTCTTCAGATTAACCCAAAAATTAAATATCAGATATACATTTTACATTACTTGTCTGGAAAGGATAATTTTGTTTGTCTGTATATGTGTGGCTTTATATATAGGGAGCTGCAAAAAAAGATATGCATTCATTCCTATTATTATAATAGTGGTTCTAGGATTAATTTAATACTGAAATTCATGTCATTTATAATGTTTTCATAATTTTCATTATAATACACTTATTATATATATTTTAAAATAATAACAAACATTTTGCATGTAAATAGGGGTGTGTGAATGACGGGAGCAAACAGTTTGAGTATTTGGGGGATTTATTATTGATATGTTTATTATTGATATGTTATTATCGATATGTTATTATCGATATATTTGTATAATCAGTACAATAGGTTTTGTCCACGGGTTTTGCTTTTCATTACGGTATGCCTACTTTTGCATCCCCCTATATATATAAAAAGATCATTTTTGCACTTGTGAAATCTAAACAATCCTAATATTGCAATATGACGTCGTCGGAAAACCAAATATTTAGTCAGTCTGATAAAACCTTTAACAATGTTTTGTTTCTCTGTCTTTGAAGGTGAAACCTTTTGAACGAAATCAATATATTTGCAGTCTTGAGATGAAAAATATTTAAAAAATAATTCCGATTATTATCTTCAACTGCAGACTTTCTCTACTTGCTACATTGGCACAACACAATTTTCTGGTGATTTTTCTTCATTCTTAATCTAAACTAAGCCTAGTAATAACTTAATATTTTTATTATTTTAATATTTCTTAAAAGACAGTTTTATTTCAATGAATACTTTTGGTAATTCTTTTAAAAGACATGATGCGAAATAGATGTCATGAGTGAAAATCTTATTTATGGAGAAACCGGGAAGGAAAAACATATAAAAAGATGCTTAAGAAAGACTTGGACATTTTCCAACGTTCGATGCCGACAAGTTTGTTTGTGCCTCTCATTAACGATTACACTTTAGAAATGATCGAATTAAGAATTGAGAAGCTTCACTGAAGATCGTATTCACACTCCCTAACTAGTCAACACAATGCATCTATCATTTAACTGACCCCAGTATCCTATCAGAATTTAGTGCATTCCATTTATAGTTCCTTAGTAACCGCCTTAAGATATTCAAATAATGATGAGGATTCTACTTAACACTTCCACGCGCTGGGAAAAAAATTTGGATTCGAAACGCACCTTGTTAAGCAAATGCAGTGACGAAATATTGATTCTTCTTCGATAAGAATTCCAAGTACATTTGCAGTTATGACTTGAGAGTTAGAACAGTTCGAGAAAGTTTTACATAACCTTATTTTAACATGAGAGTTGCACCTTATATGTATGTGTGTGTGTGCAAAACTGAAGAAAATTAAATATATGTATATTCTTGTATATTACAAACATTTCTATGAATATAACTTCATAATTATATGCAACATTATATACTAATGAAACCTTGAAAAAAGTCAAATTTCTGTACTGAAACACACAAGTAGGCGCATAAATCTCGCTTTTCCTCTGCACACAAACAGACACACACATATTAATTTTCTTTTTTTGTTTTTATGTATTTATATCTTTCGTATCACACTCTGTAGTGAAAAGTGAGTGAATCAGCTTAAGGTAGTACATTTAGGAGTAGTTACTTCACTTAGTCGTTTTAATAATCAATACAAATAAAATAATAATTGTACAAATTAGTTCCAGAAAAAATGAACCGTTTAATTAATAAGTCACCTTACTCCTACGTTTCTTAGAAAGCGATCTTATTTGTTCAAATATTTCTTGCGAGGCAATAAGTTACCTGTGTCTACAAAGTGATCGTTTTGTCTCAACTTGGACTTGAAATAAGCTTTGTCTTCGCCGTTTTTGTTTTTCTGTTATTAATGTTCTTTCAAGTGATGTTTCCATTTCAAGTACTGTTATATTAAATACATCAAAGTTATAACACAAAAGATACTGAGAAAAATGATTTTATAATACCAAGAGTAGTCAAGGAATCATGAATACCATTGATTGTCTAAAACATGAGGCAAACTGATTAATTAAGCGGTTCATTGACCTCCATTTTAGTTTTTGATTCTTGATCTCTTTATTAAAACTCAATAGATTGTTTCTAATTGATATTTAATTGCAGTTCAATATTAAAACTTCATCTTAGTTGTCTTAATATTTTACGTGAGGAAACATGCCTTGGAATCCCCGAGAATAAGTAGTGACCACAAATCAAATTAAATTAGATATCTTTTCATCTCCAATTTCCAGATTCAAGAAAGTACCATATAGAGTTTTGTCTTTCTTTCATTCTAACCTGAGGAAACCAAAGAGAGCAGATGCTCTCGGTGAAACATATCGTTAATAAATATTTTGCACTGTCTCAACATCTGCACTATTATATATTTAACACACACACACACACACATATGTATATAGTTTTAAGCTTTGATTCATAGTCTGTTTTATTTAGTATCATACAGGTGTTGTCCGAGCCTAATTCTAATATAAATTATACGTTGTTATTTCCCTGTCTTTATTAATGTCTTGATAAGTGTCGAGTTTTGTTATTGGAATTGCATCTATTTTTACGCCTTTTATCTTTAGTAAATCCTGAAATTTTAGTTGTATTTATAGTTGGCTGTTGGCTTTTAGCATTTGAAGTTTCGGAAATGAATTTTTATTAAAGCTTCTTCAGAAACTGACAGAAAATAAAACAAAGACAAAGAGACTGGTATGTTATAAAAACTCGCATCTACCAACACAAAAAAGACTTGCATTTAGACAAACGTTCTATCTCTCATTTTTACTTCGAGACGACTTGGGACATAACTTTGATATCAGCCTAATTAAAAAAAGAATATAACCCTTTAAAGTAAAATTATTTTGAAAACATAATAATAGCATTACTGCTAACTATAAAAAGTTACTTAAAACATTGCATCAACATTTTCCTATAGATACGTTCTTCGTGAATGTAAATTCTGTCTACAAAATACATAAAAATAAATGAATACTAATTCCATCTTTAATAAAAAATTCCAAGCAAAACAAATTTAACACATCTAGCTGCGTTTTAGTAAGTCACACAGAAATAACAATAGTATTCCCCTGTCTTTCTGACAGACTCACATACACACACATTTAAACGTAAATTTGAAATATCAAACTAAATACAAAATCTTTTCAAAATCCCGCTATATTTTATCATTATATTTCAACGATCTATACGAAAATAACATCTACAGACTTTTTTTCACACGTATGCACATATACACTTATATTAACTAACATTACCGTCCCACATAAACCTAGACAGACAAGCGTTTCTACACAAACACACAGATACACTATTACACACTTTACCGTACAAAATGTTCTTCACATATACATTTAAAAATTATCCCTTGCTTTAATATACGTGAAACGTGTCTGACCATTAAGAACAAACCCAGAATCACAACATACCAGTATTCTGTGTCTCTTTGTCTTTCCATTTTTTCTCATTCTCTGAAGAAGCCTTAATAAAAGTGAAACATCCTAGATTGAGACACATTTCCTATTTGTTCTTTTTTATTTATTCTATTATCTTATTGCATTTAGATCCAGATATTCAACTCATATATATATATATATATATATATATATATATATATTAAGTGAAATGAATTTTAAATGCTAATTCCAAAATCAATATAAAGCTATTGCGAGCTTTCGTAAAGCCCTACTGACAGGAAAAGTTTATAGACTCAGGCGTTTCCTTCGCACACGAACTAACCCGTCTACTAATCAGCCGAGAAGACTCCAGGTTTCCGACGGTTGAATGATGATGTGTCCCAGTCCAAGCGAGTATTAATAAAAAATGCAGTGATATGAAACAAGATGAAATACGTTGTGCGTTTTTCCAGTTAATTAACTGATGCGTTGAATGGAACCAGCATTAAACTGGATGAGATATAAAAAGTTTTTCTTTTTGTAGTGTATTTATCCTCCTGGTCATTCGGCCCTTTCTCTTTGCATAAAAAACCCTCAAAGAATTCCCCACATCTCTGGCTTAAACAATCAATCTCTGTTAAATATCCTTTGTCTCTTACGGCCACCACAACTACACTACTTCTTTACCTATTGCATCGTATATACCTTCTTGATCACATTAGGACAAGTTGTAAAACGTGAAAGTATACAGTGAATAGCTGAATATACAGGTACAATTCAATACAATACATAATGTAATCTTAAATTTGAGAGATTTTAGATATACCTGAATTTGTGTGTAGATGTGTTTGCCCGCGTTCCATAGATTTTCGTGTCAGTTTCGATATAAGGGCCCAGAAGGTCAGAACTAGAATTAAACTGCTAGACTTCTTGAACAGTTCAGTTAATTCTTTTGGTGGTCTTGTGAAGAACCGGTCACATTCTTTTAAAGAATTGATAACAGAAATGTTACACAGGGTGTGAAAATCTTAAAACAAGCTTGAATTTGAATTTTCTTACGTCCAAACTGGTTGCTACTACAAGTCAAGCGAGTTAACTGCTCGGTTATTTAACGCATAGTTGGAAAAAGATGGAGTCATAATTTTTTCAAGGTTATTATTTCGAAGTGGATGAAAAAGAATCAACTGAAATTTGAATTCAGCGCTGCAGTTTTACCTTCCCCACTGATAATCGTTACAATATCAGAGCAGAAGAACTACGGAATTAACTTGTTAACACCACAATCCCACATTGGATATTGATGGATTAATTTAACTCAAAGACTTCTAATGTGTGATATATTCCAATGAAGCACAGCTGTTTTAAATTATTGGTTGTATTCAGGTGTGACAAAGACTTTATAATCCTATGGACAACAACCGTCAAAGAAATACCGTAGTGATTCTTTTAGGGCGTGAGTGTGTTCACTGGGATGGATTAATTATGCTTGTCCGTCTAAAATTTCTCATTGAACACTGTGTGCTACGTTCCACCTCGTCATTGCCATTTGCATACATTCATGGACTCCATGTACTACAACAAAAATAGGTTAATCTAATTGGATAATCTATCGTCCGGTCACGCCTAAGTTGTAGAGAATCTGTTTGAAGAGCATTCTGGTGAGTTTCAACTAATTGTGTGTACACCATGTTTGTCTGAAACAAGTTTAGTCAAATGCATATGGGAGAAGTGAAAAGTTATCCCGCAGATATCAAGCAAGTCTTGACACCTATCGAGGCGACATATCGCAATATCTCCACCAGAGGTCTTCCGACCACTTTCGACCACTTGTACCTGTCCTGTGACAATTGGCGTGTCAGTGTAAAAGGATATGTAATGTAGATATTGGGTTTTAGATATGGATTGCTGGATAAAAATGTAGATTGATAGATATGAATCGACATAGGTATTATGAACAATTTTATCCTAGAAATAATGAGAGGAATGATTGTGTTTCGTAGATCGTACAAGCATGGATGATTTACCCAGGCTATCATCATTTGAAGTTTGTCTTTTTTCTTTTTACTTACTGACTTCAGTAGAAAATTTTCAACTCGCCCGGCCAACAAGCAGTTCAGGAAAAATAGGGAGATTGATAGATACAGCTAAGCCTAGGGTACCTGGTATAAAGAGAAAGAGTGAATTATATAGATCGTTATGAACAGGCAGATAATGTTACCTGTCTTTGGTTTTATCGTGTTTTGTAAATAATTTACACCACAGTGAATATAAAAGTGTTTAACTGACATTGTTTGAAACGGAATTATGCATAATTTAATTCGTATTTGCTTTCGTTTCCTTTTTGTGTCACCGAGTTTATCGTTTTCATTAATTTCGTTTTGCGTACAAATTTTCCTCATGTTTGATGAATTAATTATTGCCTTCGTTTTACATACTTTTTCATTTTAAATAAATGTTCATTTCATCCTTTTCAAGGATGTCTACAAAACACTGATTGTCGATAGATGAGGGTATTTTCTCTATCACACAAACAATGGTGAAATATCACAAAAGGCTAGAAATTTTCATGGATAATATATATATACTTACAAGGCACATTTCAGAGATGTAATTTTAAAGTGGTTCTTTAAAAAATGATCATGTTTCCTCATTCTGTACCCTAACCCTCGGGATATATCTCTGTTCTTGTTCCTTTTGTTGCAATAAAAGTGTCACCATCTAGGTAACAAACTCTTGATCAGAAGGTCAGATTTGAATGTGAACCCCACTGCTTAGGAAGGTGACTGGAAGTTACTTGGACAGCGATTTACTAAGCGTAGCTTATATGAGGCACGTGGTAGAAAGTATGGGGCATCCAGAGAGGATCGAACTCCTTATTCAATCATAAATGATCTAGCAAGACAAGCTTGTTAACCATTTCAGCACCCTAAGTTACTTGTATGTACTCGAAGTTACTTGTGTATGTGAACATACAATGAAATCGGTTAGTATCTAGGTAGGTGACAACTTGGGAATACCAGTCGCTGTAAACTTAGATTTTCGGGTAGATTTGATAGTTCCTGGAATTGTTAATAGTTGGGTCCGTTGTATTCACTTACGCGTAAATATTTTGGGAAAGTTATGAATACATTTCTTCCTTCCAGATATGGGTTAATTAGTAAATGTTGTATCATTAAACGATTATCTAAAAAAATGCCTACAAAATATTTACATTTCGGCATTAAATTACCCACAGAGTTTGATACTCTGCTAAACAAAAACAACCAACAATCAACAAAATGGAATCAATGCAGCGAGTTCAAATGATGGACGACTCTAGTTTAGGTTCACTTCTTTCTTATGTTAAAATCTAATAAATAAAAGAAAGAATATAATTTATGTAAACCACTCTTATCCCTATCTACATAGACCTTCTTCAGGTTGTGGGTGGTCTCGGATCTCTACAACTTCCTATCCTTCGTAGTTCCAAGTAATATTTGTCTTTTTATTATAGCTCTCAGCCCCTGTTCTACTTTCAATTTACATAAACTCGTTAGATATGTTAATCTTTGTTTCTCTATGTTCTTGCCTTCGTTACCCCTTGTGGGTATGAAATTCATCAAGCCTTTCTTCATTGTGTCCTAGAAATTTCAACTATCTCTTTCGGATTCTAAGTATAAGTGTCCCTTCTATTTCAATTTTCCTTAAAACCTTGTCATTACTAACATGTTCAGTTCATTGTATACTCAGCATCCTTCTGGACAAGCATATCTCACATTTCATCTTCATCTATGAGGAAATTGTTCAGTATTCACTGCCATATAGGTGTGTTCATTGCATCGAAGTTCAGCACTGTTTTCTCTGCTTCTCACAAAACCTATCATAGAACTGACGTTTACTCAGGCAATGTGCAGCATCGAATCAAATAAATGTATGAATATCTTTTTTGTGTCACCTATTTAAATGAAGAGTGTTTCTGTTTTAAAAATTCATATTTATATCCATCCTAAATTTTACTTTTTTCGGGATTACGCAAGAACCTCAATCATGAGGTAAGCCCTAAGATAAGGCTGTCTATATACAAGGTAATTGAAAAGGAACTCCTTATTTTATGTATGATGGACTATACCCATCTTTTAACAAATATAGTTAGACAGGAGAGTCATAAATACATATATGCATAAATTAAATACATAAATTACATAAATACATAAATTAAGGACTAACTTTTTAATCACCCTCTATATGTAAATAATTTAACCATTTTGTCGTCCAAAGCCTTTGCTCAGGGTGTAGGAAGGTTTCTTATATTTTCTTTTAATTTCTATATTCTATATACTTATTGGATAAATTTGCATAAGGCAAGAATGGATGTAGCGAGATGCTAGTCGACATTAACTATCCTATACCTAGCTAACTACAATCACGACCCTTCCATACTTTACATTTACCCTTAAAATTTGTCGACAAAATACTCACCCATTTTCATTCAACCCGAAATAATTTTTATTTTAATATTGCTTAATTAAGAATAATTACACTAGTCAACAACCCTAATTTTTTTTTCTGGCATAAAGGAATACAGCTGATTTAAACTGATTTTGGATGCCAAATCCAAATCTGATCTCAGATTTGCACTATCACACGATATTTTTGTAATTCAGTATATCACATATGCATGCATTTTGCAGAATACAATCATTTTCAGCACAGTTTGAAGAATGTTTGGCTGTACATTGTCATATGTAGCATGACAGATTTTTAATATGTTGAATACATTTCTTGAAATAAATTACATTGTATGTTGTATGATGTCTCATTTATTTATTTCTGATTGGCTGGATAGGTAAGATTATAATAATAATGTTTTTTTTGTTTAGACATTACTTCCTGGTTTTAATCAGTTAGACCTGATTAGACTTATTTTGGGGTGCTTATTTTTAAATCTGATCTCAGATTTGATCTATTACATCAAATAAAAGAAAATGATTTTGTCTTTGAAATTCACATTTATATGCATTCTGAATTTTACGTTTTTCGGGAAGACAGAATAACCTCAATCATGAACCAAGCATTTCGGTATTGAATAACCCATAACTGTGCCTTTATTTACTGAGCTGCCAGAGATTAATGAGGAATCTTTCAATTCGCCTACTTCTACAGACGAAGATAATTAGACTGATATTTTTAAACCATCTTATGCAGATTGTGATAAACCTTGTTTGTTTAGTTAGCCTGAATTGAATAAACTGGTCAGAGATTCGCATTTACCAAAGGAGTCTGCTGAATTGTTAGTCTCTATATTACAGAGAAAAGATTGCTAAAACCTGATGCATTTGTCTCCTTTTATCGTAATAGAGATTCAGAAATGCGGAAATACTTCCATTCAGGTAGTCAACGTGTTTATTGTAATTATGTTATGGAACTTCTCACTTTGGAACTGCCTGCATACGATTAAAGTGAGTGGAAACTTTTTATTGACAGTTCTAAAAGAAGCTTGAGATGTGTTTTACTTCATAATGAAAATAAGTATGGCTTAATCCCAATAGGACATTCTGTAAAAATAAAAGAAGAGTATGCTAACATCAAGATTCTTCTGGGGAGGTTGGAGTACCATGTTCATGAATAAGTAATTTGTATAGATTTGGAAATGGTGAATTTTCTTCTTGGTCAGCAGGGTGGTTAAACAAAGTACCCCTGTCTCTTGTGCTACTGGGATAGTAAGGCTACAATGAATCACTGGGTAAGGAAGGAAGAGCCGGGAAGAAACAGTTTGATGTCTGGTGATAAATACATCTTTAATGAGCCTCTGGTTGATAGGAAAATATTGTCTTTTCCTCGCTGCATATAAAACTTGGTGTAATGAATCAATTTGTCAAAGATCTTGATCACAGTGGAGATTGCTTCAGCTATATATATTCAACTTTTTCAATTCTGAGTGATGAAAAGAAAAATGCATGAATATTTAACGGATCTCAAATAAAAACATATCTCAGGAATCCACACTTTGTTGTAACAATGAATGTAGAAGAAGCTAGAATTGGAATGCATTTTCTGATGAGATACATAAGTTTTTCGGTAGCAGGAAAGCTAACAACTACCAAGATATTATAAAAGATCTACTATTAAGTTTGCGATTACTTTGATCTAGAATGACCATCAAGATACATTATTTACACAACCACTTGGATAATTTCCCAGAGAAGTTGGGAAATGCGATTAAAGACCAAGGTGAATGCTTTCATAAAGACATTAAAATAATGGAAGGACGTTACCAAGGTAGATTACCAAGGACTCAAACATGATAGATTATTGCTAGATCTTGATGTGAGATGTTCCCTGAACTGTACATCAAAGATCGTCTCGTCAAAGAGAAGGAAATTATGTATAGAATGGTTTCTGGAATAAATGGACATTTTGTACATATTTTCTTATTATCATACTTAGTTCTTAGATACTTATATGTATTAAATTTACTCTTGTAACTTGTTATTAACTTAATAATTATTTTCTGTTTGTAAGCATGAGTACAATCTTCACATCCTGCAAATATTCAAGTTTTTATATCTCCAAAACGTAACGTAATTGGCAAAAAATGATGCCAGATTTAGATTCAGTACACCAAAAATAGATATAATACATTGGAATGCCATGCATCAGAAAAAGTGTGTTGATCAGTGTTATCATTAATATATGTTTGAGATTTTACGTGAACATTATGCAAATATTATAATCCCGCCTCGATGAATGTCAATGCAATAAATTTATTAGTGAAGCTTTGTACATTGAAAACTTATTATTTCTTTCACCAGATAAAAAAATCAGACATTGATTGAAATGACTTACGTCAATAATAGTAGATATGCCGCGTAAAGAAGAATTTGCCATCCTAAATCCATTATGTGATTTGGGGTCCACAAGGCGACGTTTTGACGAGAGTTCTAATAGAGCGGTATGATTTTCCGGCTCCTTAGACTTGTGAACGACATTTTACTCTTCAACTTCAGCTCTTAAACTTTAAAGGTAATAAATTCTTCTTGCATTAGCGTACCGAAGGTCTATCATATTTCGCTGTATATAGAGTAAGTTTTTTTTCTAAAATTGTTAGTCTTTTCTGTTATGTTTCAGGCTATTTTGGATCTAGAAACGATTTTTGACTGTTCAGTTTATCGCATGTTTCATCTCCACCAGCAGTCTTTCACAAAAACAGGTACTAAGTTATTATGAAATGATTCCCTCCAAAAATTAATTGCGTGACGCACTTTGACAAAAATTCGAATTTTTCTAAAACTTATTGTTCCGTGTTGGTACGTTTGTTTTTTCTAACGGAGATTAATCATTCACATTATGTTCTCCTTCCAGCTGAATCCTCGCCACAAATTTCATCAATCATCATCTTCGTTTCTGTTGCTGTATTGCCTAACATGTAAGAGAAAAACATGCTGTGTAAGCACGTGTATCTCCCTCGGCAATTCTTTTTATTGTTCCTCGTAAAACAATTATAAATACTGAACACCAGATACTTATAATTAGTATTCTAGTGTATTTGGTTTCTCGCTGTCGCAAAACAAAGCCTTTGGAAGTTTGGAACACATCAGTGAGAGATAACTATACTAAGCACATGTGTATATATTGTTGATCTTTTCTTCATTGCATATCAAACTAGTTACATGAACCCCTACGTTTTCACTTGAGAAAATTAATTTTTAAGCTAGAGGGTAAATGTTTGCGCTCACATCAATGACTGCTTCAAAAGCCATGAGCAAAATTCGTAATCTTGTGAGGAAAATATAAAAAACGCAGTTTAAAATATACTTCAACAAATAACTTTTATTAAAATATACGAATAGCAATTGAAACCCCAAAGAGAATATCTGTATGGAGCATATATTAAGTTGACACCCCACCGTTTCGCAAATGTCGCAAACTCATCTGTTTCATCTTGTTTCCCGCATGGTATACCACACTGTGTTTTTGTCACACATATTGCAAGTGTAAATGAAATTCTTAATTAGGTGTATCTTTAAAAGAAACAAAAGTCTAATTTACAATTCTATTCATGAAGTAAATTGAAAACATTAGAATCACAAATTCTGTATAGATGTTACGCTATGTGATTTGTTTTGACTAGTTTCTTAAAATAAATAACCGATTCAAATATGGCACACATATCATAGTCACACTTTATTTTACTATAATGTTCAACTTGTACAAGACCTAAGAGCCACTCGAGGTAGTGTTTTAAAGAATAAGGGGCATAATTTACGGGGATATGCGGAGAAGATAACAATTATCCCTAGAAACGAACAGGCTAAGATTTATATAGATCGTAGAAGAATTTTCTTGGGATTTATTTGCACAAAGCAGCAATTTGTGGAAAGAATCTGCTCGAGTAGAACATGCCTCATCAATGGAATACGAAGAGAATAACGGTTGTTCTATTCAATGTGCGTGGCATGGTGGGTCTTAGCCATGGATGTTAGACCTGGTGAAACTAAGGAAGGTAGTCTGATAACTTTCCTGAAAATAGCAATAGATAAGCGTTATGTTTTCAAATGTGAAAGAGGTTGTAGGTTAGAAACTAATTCATCACCCCCAAGAACGTGTAAACACTTTGTGCCTCTATCGAGATGGAAAGTGAAGCGTAAGTAGCTTCTATCCATATATGGCAGCAGGCCTCTATTTTCGGCCGGATCTGGCTATTGTAATATTAGAGGATAGCAAGAAGAGCCAGGTACACACTGGATCGATACTGGGAATTGACCAGCTTTTAGCATCTTTAGCTTGATGTCTGGGTTAAGATTGTTCCAAGTGCAGCTCAAGACACAGGGCTTGCAAGAGATAACACCCGTTTATCGTGATAGGTAAAAATTCAGGGTCTCATTGTCGATGATAGAACAACTCTAGTTTGATTTTCGATGTATTGAATGTCACCAACCAGTTTTTCTTCCGGTGAGCTGTTAGATACGAGATCGGCTGCCAGGCTCTGGGTATCTACAAATCGGGAGGTGCACCCATATACAGTTGTATTATCAGCATATTTACAAATGATCGGTGTATACTCTAAGGTTAATCATTTAGGTAAAGGTTAGTAGAACCGAAACGAACCTTGAAGAGGATTTCGTTGATGGCTTAGCCCTAGGAGAACTGGTAGTTATCAATTAATTCCAAGGATTTACGCGTTAGGATGGACATGATAGTTGAGAATTCTCTTCCAGTGATATCATAGCTATAAACCTAGTGTAGCAACCCTCTGAGAAATATCTAATGCGATCGTCCTTGAGGTGTATCTGTTGTCTAGCGCCAAACTGATTCTGTAAGCAACAATAATCAGAATATCGGCAAAGTATCGAGCTGATTGAAGTTCGTGCTGCTTGACGTTCAATAGATTGTCCCAATGTTCTTTTTATGGTAGCTTCAAAAGATTTACAGATGATCCTGAGAAGACTGATGGATCTATATTCTGAAACAGGAATGAGCCCTCACTCTCATTCTTGAAAACAAGTTATACACTTGATACTTTCCACAGACTTCAGAAATATTTCTCCTTTACTGAGCAATTATAAAGAATTTCGACGGGAAAAATGTAGCCAAGTTACAGAGAATTAGGGCTTCCATCTTACATTTATTAGTATGTTATAGGATCAAATACATGTAGGAAAAGCTTATTGCGCCATTATTTCTTATCTCTTATTCAGTGTAGAACATCGATCTCTGATATCAGTAAGACCTAACTAATTTCAACCACCGAGTCAAATATTAAGTACAGCATAGAATCGTTATCTCGGGAAACAGAACAAGAAAAACGACTCAGAGTTGATACGTTCCTTGTTAAACAAATCCAGTAAAGGGATATTTGAACTCTAAACACGCCTTGTTAAGCAAATCCACCGCGCTGCCGTCTGCGGCTTCAAAATACGTCAACTGCACATTTGCAGAGGGGTACCCTTCCAGAAAGCGTCCTGCGTATGACGATAAACTACATCTGGGTATTGGGTTTGATGATAAACTGTATCTGGCAGCAAGGTCCCTGGGAGGTTGAGAGAAGCGTGGAACCACCTCTTAATTACTGTTGTTCCCACTTCCACCCTGACCCGGGATGGTAGCATATGTTAGATTTTCAGCTGTGGGTAAATAGTGAAACCTAAAACTGGGGTCAAAACACTTTGAAAGTAAAAATTTCAGCAATAATGTTTGGAGAAGAAAATATTACCAGTAATTCATTTTTGAAGAAAAATATTATCAGCAATACATTTTTAAGGGAAAAATACTACTAGCAAAACATTTTTAAAGGAAAATATGTTATCAGTAACACATTTTTGTAGAAAAAAGTTTACAAGCAATATACTTTTGAAAAAAAATTAATAATACATTTTTGAGGAAAAATATTACCAGCAATACTTGTTTGAAGAAAAACATATCACTAGCAATGCATTTTTTTAAAAAATATATTTTTCTTTTTATCATATAAGGGAACGAATGGTTGCTTCAAAACATTTTCTTTCCCTCATATCACCGGTTTTAGCGACTTCGACAACTCTTTGGTCATTATCAGGAAAAACATAGATTATATTTGTCTGTAGAAGATCACACACAGACACACACATGCACGCACGCACGCACACATGCACATATATAATAAATATTTAAAACACCTTTTAATAAAATCGTTTGTTAATTTTTTCAGAATTGTACTTTTAATTTTTCAAGAAAGCTATGAAAACTATCAAGATAATTTATCGAAAAACTTTACAAATATTGTTTCTTTAGTTTATGTTTGGTGGTTATCAAGAATTAATTATCAGAGCCAAATGTTTTGTTAGTTACATCTTATGGCTTACATGTCAACAGTTTTGTAAAATATAATAATTGTTTAAATTAATTTTTGCTGCCTCAATATAAATCACACACGCGTACACACACACGCACGCGCACACACAAACACATGCAAAAGTATATACAGGGTGTCTCAAAATATATACAGACTTGTGCAGTGCATCGCTCAAGTCAACTTGCTTTTTCAGATTTACACGTTAATATTACTAATGCCATTCAGGGTTAGCTTTGAACAAATGCCACTTGAAGTACAGAAATGCAGTTGAAATTAAAAGGCCGTATCGAAGAGAATTTTATTCAGAACCTCCGCTGATTGTACTGCAAACCATGTGCACAAGAACAAGTCCAGAAGACAATTGATATCAACGACGCCCTGTGAAGCAAGAAAGTTTGATGGAAAGTTTTCACAGAAGTTCAAGAAACCTATTGAAATGTTGATTGCTGCTTATGATTCAACTGCGCTGTCAGAAATGTATGGATCATAACCGAAAACATTTTGAAAACATGCGATAAGAAAATCACAAGAGCCTGCATTTATAAGAAATACTGTCTTTATATGCATTATTTCAATTAGATGTAGTTGGTTACAGTTGCTTAAATTATTTCTTGAGAAGGTTTCAAAAAGTGTATAAGGCTTTTAAACACCTTGTATATAATACATGTACGTACTTTCTCTCTCTCACTCTCTCTGTGTCTCTCTGTCTCTCTCTCTCTCTCTCTCTCTCTATATATATATATATATATATATTCAGATGAAAACCGTCTCCTTACACTTCGTAATGGCTTCCGAAGCGTTTCGCCGTCCATACACACAAAGAGGACTCTTGAGTCAGACGTTCGATTTCATAGGTATCATGCATATATGACAAATAAACTCTATACCCTTAATTAGGTTGATTGCATTTCATGGTCTAAAACTAACCACTGTGCTATCATGTGCCTTCTCACTGAAGATGATGCAAACAACACATATATTGTTGGTAAGACGAGGATGCAGGTTGGTATAGTTGGCTTGCTCCTGGTTGTTATGATTACTATTCTAAAGTTTACATAACCTGCCATCGATAACACTAAGAGTTCCAATATTTCCAAGGCCCCAGATTATTTGGCAAATCAGAGTGAGAGGCCCTCTTTGGAGATCACGCATGATGGGAACATGCCTGAGATAGTTATCCACACACACACACACACACACACACACACACACACACAGTTATGTATACATATATATTTGAGTGATTTTCATAATGGCCCGATTTTTATAGCCCATAGACTCGGTGAGCTCATTCCAGAAACAGAAAAAAATTATTAGTGCTTTGGGTTAGTTAAGAGTACCAACACACAATTGTTCGAGTGACAATCACAAAGAAAAGCAAAATTTAACCAACTGAGAAATGAACGTGAGTTTCGCTTTCAAGTATAAAACAGCAGAGTGACTAGTGTAATGCAAATTTCAGGTCGATTTAATTACGGTAATAGAAAGCGTCTCTTACATCGCGCCATACCTCGATTTTTATTGCACATAGATTTGCATATCCGTAGATCTTCTAATGTCCATCGTTGAAAGCATCTTTAATGAGCACGAGAGAATCGGAATGGGAGCTTGTATTGATGTAAGAAGATTTGTTGGTCTGGCAAATTTCGCTTTCTCTTAATTAAGGTAGGCATCAAGGTACGCATGCATTCTTATATTGTCGAAATGATGACACCTAGGTTTATTGTGGGAAAACAAGTAAGCGTTATAGTGGTTAATAAATGTTTTGCTAGATAATACCGAGTTATATAATGTGCCAAGTATTTTTATGTATCGATTGAGTTGAAAACTATCTGAGCCCTTTCATGACAAAATTCCTCTATGACAACAATGAAATCTTTCAGTATAATATCGTATCCTTCTATACTGAGTTGCAAAAAAATAATTTAGAAACGTGTAAAGAATTTCACCAATTTTATTGGCCACGGAAAACCCCAGATACCATAAAGCACTGTTAACCTGGGATATTTTGGATCGACAGGTTCGTTCTGCAGAACGCTCTTCATATAATAAGCAACGAATAAAAACACTAGATCCTAAAGAAACCTTTAGATGTTATGTGGATTCTGTTCTTGATATATTGGCTTATATTCTTGATATTGCAAGTTCATATTGTAAACTAATAGGCATCAATAACATTTTCATTCATTGCTCTGTATGTATATATATAAACTTTAGCACAACTTGGTCATCCTATCTAAACTGCATTTAAGTACATCCTTACGAAATGTACTACACGTGTTCAGAATCAGTGATTTTAAACGTTTACTGAAATGTCATGTAACAGTATGGCTTAGAAGACACTAAAGATTAGGAAATCAAACATGAACACAGACAAAACATATATATGGACAAATATATTTTTTCTTTTTTTTCCCTATTGTCCGGAATATTCTCTTGTAAGCTTATAAGAAATGTTGCTATAAATATTAATTAAACTTACTTTGGACTGGCAAAGTGTAAATGTCGACATTGCTGAAAATCAGGATTTTAAATTCTGGCTTACATTTTACTTAGTTTAATAAAAAACAAATCAAGCATTGTTTGCTAACTTGAAATAATAGATCGAAAGATTGAAATGCATGGTTCCCTTGCCTCGAGAATCTGCATTTGAAATTTTGTCTGTGCACGAACACCGACTATTGATGTCAGTAGATGTACAACACTGCAACAGAATAAATAACAATTGTTAAGGAATGATGAGACATTGTTCTCTTAATTTCGAACCAAAATGTACAATTTTGTAGCAGTCTGTAGTTTTTCACGTTTTAACGTAATAATTAATAATAAATATGTATTTCTTGAACATTATTTTCTATTACACGAAATGTAATTTTATGAATATTCATGTTTTAATCTGATTCCATAATTTTGGCTAAATAGTGCGGATTATGTTTACCGACCTACATATTCTAGAGACTCAATAAAGAAAAAGCGATTTCCGAATGCGAAGGCAATAGATATAATTCTCACAGTTTAAACACGGGTAACCAAAAAATAACCTAGGAAATAATATCGGATAAAAATCCATTGATTCCTTAGAAATTACTTTCTTCGCGATTCGCCTACGAAAATCATGAATAGATATGGGATCTCGATAAGATCTGAAGGGGAGTAAGTGCATTATTTTAGAAAGGTAATTGAACGCTGCTGAGTTGTAATGTTCTCTGTGGGCAAGTGATTTAATGCTCACCAGATGAAATGGTTTTTCTTTAAAGTCTAAAGTTTGAACCCTGCCAGAGATTCATACATTTATGGTTTGAACACTACCAGAGATTCATACATTAAAAAAAAATGCCGTCTACTTAAATATAGATAACCACATATATATATATATATATATATATATATATATATATATATATATATATATATATATATACTAGCAGTATAACCCGGCGTTGCTCGGCTGTAATGAAAGCATTAAAACTAATCCATGGTCCCGGAGCTCAGACTCTTTGGACGTTGGCACGATAGATTAAAAAGCAATAGTTGTTTCCAGTTAAAGTGAAACCGTAGACTGAAAGAAAAATGAATGGATGTAAGTCAAATTTTGATTTCCTGGTATCGATATCAAATTTCTTGCACTATTGTAAGAACTGCAACCTTGGAACCTCTGAATATCGTTTCTTATGTCTTTGTCTATGAGTGTAACAAATTTGATTAAAATCGGACCACTCCTTCTATTACCCGATTTTTCGATTATCGATTTTCGATATTTATCGGGGGTACCTCGACACAAAACCGAGCTAAGAACACTCACAGATGTTTATAGTACAACTGTGTAAATTTTCAAGAAAATCGGTTCAGCCGTTTCGGAGTCTATAGGTAACGGACACAGACACACACAGACACACACACAGAGACAAAGTTCCATTTATAAATAAGTTTATATATATATATATATATATATATATATATATATAGGTAGGTTTGACTGGTTATGAATTCAGAATTCTTATATTCCTAAATTTGTTGCCAACCAAGGCTAGAATGCTCAGTATGGCTTGATCTTCCACCTATACCAGAAACTTTGGAAAAGAGATGAATTCATACCGTTCTAAAGAGTATTTGTACAAAAGTTACCTCAATGGCATCAGTCGGAATCCTATTTTTCACGGTTCGATGATCCTATTTTTCACGCCATTAGCCGCTATGCTATGTGCATATCTACCGATAAATTATTAGTTTACATAATCGAAATTATTTTGATAAATTATTCTAAGCCTTGAATAGTTTTGCTTTCTCCAATAAGAACGGTATTTAATGAATATTGCTTGTGATAAACGGAATAACAAATTCTCCGCATTGGCTACAAACTCAAAAAGGAGGATGAATAAAAGTTCTTTGGTAAGTGCCACTTTTGGTTTTATAATCAAACAATACGGAAGAACTACTCATTTATAGAAAGGAGTGAAGAATTAATGAGAGAAGGCGTTTATTGTATGTCCGTTCCAAGCAAATAGATCTCAGGTGGATAACATTCAACAATTAATCGATAAGCAATCAAACATAGAACATATCAATAATGTAACAATCAAAAACCTCAGACGCCTCACTTTGCGGAAGGCCTTGTGAATAATCAAATACTCAGCCTGTAAGTTCGCCATCAATACAAATATCAGGTTTGCTAGTCACCAAATTGAGTTGAGGTATGGAACAATGTGGGGATAACAAGTTTACAAAATGAAATATAAATTAAAATTGGTACTTATTTAGAGACACTTAATCTGGAACAAGGTCATAGGTCAATTAATTGCTGTAATAATAATTTACGAGATTGGCATGTTAACCATTAATGTTTTTCTGGGCACTAAATTCAGCTTTGTCTGGCATAAGGCCGCAGGAGGGATATTTAGAGTGCAGTTACCGAGTTTGCTCACCATTCATAGCGGATAGACTACTTGGGCTACATATTAATACCAATGTGTCCAAACAATTTGTGGCTTTTGCCCGAAAAAATAAGTTTCATTGACCTCTTGAGGGTTCCTCTAGGGATCAATATTTAGCAAGTTACTATTGTCTGAGTACTACTGTAGTGATTTCAATGCAAATTATACGCTTGAGAGTGATGGTCTTGTACATATCTTTATTTTATTCTGCTTGCTCCAGTAGTTAGGTTTTGGACTTGTCAAACCCTGTTAGTTTATTTAATATCGAATATTGTCAGAAGAAACCATTGAGGATAGATCTCAATATTCAAGGTCAACCATACTAGCATTGATAGCCATTACTCTACCAATTCCATTTACTTGCTTCCCTGAAAACTACAACCTTATAAAATTAAATGCAACATCAATAGCCATCTTCTATTTTCTTGAATCCTCGTTCATTTTTATCCTTTCCTCAGTCCCACTATTCTCAGTCTTCTCTTTCACTTACACTCCTTGTTTGGGGTGAAATGATTAAAAAAGAAAAGTTAGCACAGGTTATTTCACCGAACATTGCTTATTATGTTAAGTTTTTTCTAACTTGTCAAATTGACGGGATACACTCTTCATCATATCATTTTCTGCCTTTTTTGTTTGTTAGCCTTTAGCCAACCAAAGCCCCAACGCTTATAAGTTATGCTATCTCGTATATCAGTGTCGAGAGATATGAGTGTTGATGTGATCTCTGAAAGAAGCATTTGAGAAGCAGTTAAAAATATAGATTTGATCGGAATTTGTGTTCTGTTTTCCAAGTGACTAACCATATGCCACTGTACACGGCTAAGCAATTAGTTATTTTAATGCACTAACATCTGAGTGGATGAGCAAATGCGTCTTTCAAGAGTTCGAGATGAAACAGCCTCAAATTTAATATTGTAATTAAATAAGTCGAATATAATTTTGAACGTATCATCATATTTCAATTTATTAAAAGTCGGGGCTTAAAGAGTAGAAAACAGACAAATGAAATCAAAGAAATTTATCAACTGTATTTTTTTTCGATGGAAAAAGCTTATGATCACTTTTTGTCCTATGCATCATATTGCAAAAACGATACTTTTTTTCAGTTTGATAAGAATATAAATCCAAAAGAAACATCTTCACGAATTATTTATAAGGGTTGAAAACGTTTATGGAGATTTGCCTGGAGAAGGAAATTTTGATTGATGCTGATCATATGGCTACGTTATTTCGCTGAAATCGTGTTTTATTGAAATATATTTTTTCTTTGTTTCTTTCTGTTTTTTCTTTTTCATTCTTCATTTGTATTTTATTTATTTCGTACGTACAACCCGAGCCACATCAATGTATATCGAATTATAGAACCACTTTAGACTTATTTCGTATCCTATAGGGACCAGTCCTTTTGGCGAATGTAGAATGAAATGAATTAAAAAAAAAGTAAACTATAGGAACTGGAGGTTTTTCATCTTATTTGGTAACCAAAGAAATTGTACAAATTATCAAGGAACAAAAACAGCCAAACTTGATTTCTAGTCTCGAGAAAGTTATCTTGCTTCTTGAATCGTTATTTGACAAGGATAAAAATTTTGGCATATTACAATTACTTTTAGGTATATTTGTTATCTACTTTTTGATCACACGCTAAACAATTTCTCTCATTTCTCTCTTCTTGCTTCTAATGCTATTAATACGATTACTAATAATTGACTTTCTTCAAATTAATTTGTATTATATTTTAGGTTATTAAGCACCGGTTGCGGAGTTGGATAGTACAGCGAATTCATTGAAGTTCGATTTTTGTCTTTCATGGTTTCATGGGAATTGCTTAGCAGTAGCTATTGTCAAGTAAGATGTAACAGGTAGTATTGTATGCAGCGGTGTCGGGAATTTTCTTGGAATGACTGAGTATAGGACAGAGTACAGAGAGAGGTAGATTGATTCTTTCCAAAAAGTATGAACACAGTTTCAACTGAAATTAGAACTCAGTTCATCAATTTTGAACTGATAAGTGTTGTGCTAGTTTTCACTTACCGACAAATCTATCTATCTATCTATCTATCTATCTTGGGCAGCTCGACGCGGTGTAAAGGTTAGCAAGCTCGTCTCGCTAGAACATTTTAAAAATGAGTAGTGAATTCGATCCTCACTGGGTACCCCATATTTTTATCATTGTGCCACATCTAGGCGAGCGACGCTTAGTAAATCAACTATCTATCTATCTTGGGCACTTCGACGTGGTGTAATGGTTAGCAAGCTTGTCTCGCTAAAAACCTAGTGAGTTCGATCCCCACTGGGCTCCCCATACTTTCGACCTTGAGCCACATCCAAGCAGTGCTTAAAAATCACCTATCTATCTATTCTTCCTACCTTTCAGAATTATGTTGGCTATGCCAATTTTAAGGCTATAAACGCAGTATAATGTTTGGTCAAAAAGAGAAAATAAAAGAAAAGAAAATCAAAACTGTTATTGATTACATATTCTTCTGTTTCAGTGAATTGAAAATTAGTTTAGCTTAAGACCAAAGACTAAAAGTATCTGAGGCTTGAAATATTCGACTGTTTTATTTTAGAATTCTGGGAATTACATTAACAGACACGTATCTCCAGCCACATTTTTCAATGTTAAAGGAGAGAAAATAATAAGTTGAGGGTTAAATTTTGTTCATTACTCGTCTTAGCGGCTGCAAAATATATGCGTATTAGATTCTTCATGCTCTACTTAAAACCAATTGAAGACATACAGAGAATACTTTTTAAAAGACATCTGGAGAATCTTAGAAGAAAACAACTGGTTTGAAGAGGAATCACGGATGAAAATGCTCAGATCGCATGCAAATAAATAACTAAATTGACTTTACACACCGAGTTGAAAAGGCAAAACAAGGACGAATTCTAACGAGGCAAATTAGAATAGCGACGGTACTGCTTAACAATAGAAGTATTTGATTTTTTATTGTTATCTCTCGTTATTCACTTTCTTTCTTTCTTTTTCTCTTTTCCTTTTTTTATTCAACCTTCTTTGTTTTACTTTCTCTCCATTTTTTCTCCATTTTGTATTACGTTCTTCGCTTTATTTCTCTAATTCTTTCTCTCTGACTGTCTTATTTCTCGCTGTCTTTGCATTTTCTTTCTTTTTTAACTCCAATTTTTCCTTTAACTCTCAGTTTCACTTTTTCCTTTGTTCTTTCTCTTTCACTCATCGTTTCTTTCTTTTTATTAGTTTTTACTTCTCAGTTCCTGAACTCTCTTTTTCTTTAATTATTTTTCACTCTCTCTTTCTTTTATTCTTTCCCATTCACGGTCTCATTCTCTTTCTGTTTCACTATTTCTCTCTTTGTTTTTGTCGCTCACACTTTTAACTCTCACTCTTGTTTTTCTCCACTATCTTTTTCTTTTATTTCTATTCGCTATCTTTTTCTGTATTTTCATTCACTCCGTCATTCTTTAATTCTTTCCATTTTTTTTCACACTTTTTCTGCTTTGTGCTTTATAATTCTCGTTGCCTTTTGATTTTTTTCATTCTTTTTTTGCTTTAATTCATTTTCCTTCTCTCCCTAATTGTCTATACCCTTTTATTTTTACTATTTCATTCTTTGTTTTTTCCCGATCTCATTTATTTTACAGTATTTCTCTCTATTTTTATCTCTTCTGTATTCGTTTGCATATTCTTTCATTCTCTGTCTCTTTTCTACATTCTGTTTTCTGTCTTTTGTTCTTCCTGTCTTTTCCTCACTTTTCCTTATTTTCTACCCCCACCCAGTAGATGTCCTCTATTACGTTCTTTCTGTTTTGCTTTCTTTTTCTAGATTTTATCCCTATCTTTATATTTCTATACTTTTCTCTCTCTCACATTAAATTTTTCTATTTCTTCTCATAATCGCTCCTGACTTTCTTGGAATTAAAGTAAGCTTGAACCTAGATTAATATTTTTTTAAATTATTACTTTTGACAATTTTGTTGTTTACTGTCTGTATTCAACATTTTTTTTTTGAATATTTTTTCTCTTTAATCACTGATTTGTTCGGTGATTTTCCACTTTGTCTCTTTCTCGGGTCAAATTTAGATTTGAATCAAGATCAGCTCCAGCTCTTGTTAAGACAATTTATATAACCAGAAGCAATTACATTTCATATATATATTCTCTCACAACTCTCCCACTTTCTCCGTTTTCTTCTTTTTTGTTTATTTTTTTTTCCTTCTTTCGCTTTCTTCTAGATACTGAAGTTGACCAAAGACCAACAATTGGTTCATTTAAGTCAATTAATATTAGGGTTGTTCTTTCTCGCAGACATTTATCTCTCTCTTTATTTTTTGTCTCTCTTTGGGTTATCCTATTTCTTCCCCGCTCGTTCAAACATCTTTCTTTCTTTCTTTCTTTCTTTCTTTCTTTCTTTCTTTCTTTCTTTCTTTCTAAGACTATATATATAACGATCAATCCTGATTTCTTAAACTCTAAATCGATTTATTTTATTTTTTAATTCTCTTGCACTGCCTTGTGTAAGATTTCTTTCTTTCTTTCTTTCTTTCTTTCTTTCTTTCTTTCCAATATGAAATCACGCAAAAGTCCGACTCACGTTCAAACTAAACCTTATTTGACCGCGTCGCAGGAACAAGTGAGTAAATCAAATGAAGATTGCTGCATAAACGGATTTTCTCATGACGTGACTTTCGTAAAAAAACATCCATTCTGTCCAAATTCTGATAAAATCCATTCGATTTCCATAAAATACAAAACTGTATATCTTGTCTTACACATTATATTTACCATATAGGTAACTTTATATTTTTATATAATATTTTTTAAATGTTTTCTTTTTCCTCTACGATGCAGTTCGACTAAACAGTCTGTTTGTTAAGACATTATTTATTATAGAACGGTTTTACGGTCATTTGCTTTGAAAACAGGATAAGAGGACAGAGGGCCGAAGCTGTTTCAGTTGATTTAAAATGAATACCATTTAAAAAACTAGAAATCCTTTCTTTCATAAGTCATTAATAACTTGACAAAGATGTCCTATATTTAGCCTTTCATTATGGTGAATAGAGGTAAACACTAGGAAAAACAACTCCCTCATAATTACTGCGAAGTCAGTAAGAACTCCAAATTATTGTTGCATCCTTGTAAACCTGTACAATTGTCAGCATAGTCGCCATCATTAGGATGTATTAAAAGTATTTTCGTTGTTTTACCGACTTCAAAACTTAAAACACAGAAAGACATAAAACTCCTCAGCTCTGGCATCTCTGCAATCGACAGTCATTTCACTCATATAGAGTCATGAATGTTCTTATGAATGGTTGTCTTTTAAGAGCCCCTGGGATCAATACCGGCGTCTCCAAAAGTTCACTATTCGACCCTATTCTCTTTCTGCTTTTTAACGATCTACCTAAGAACATGTCTGCACGTAGTTAAGTGGTTATCACGTTCGCTTCCCCACCATGAAACCCGGGTTCAAATCTAACCATTATCGGTTTGGGAGGAATTTGACTTCATGATATTTATCGGCTTGGCGCTCGCCAGGCGTGAATAATTTTGGAAAGTGTCTGAAGTTGACCGAAGTCCGGTTATTGAAATTGAGTAGAAGGAACTATTTGGGAGTTATCGATGGTTGTGCTATGACGAAGTCACTTTGGGCGTACTGACCTTGTTCAGAATCACAGAACAGTTTTAACTACAGTCTACTCAGTATAGTTACAGTATAAACCATAGGTGTGTTCTTTGGGTGTCGAACAAATGCAAATGTGCCCAAGGAGGCGTCTATAAGAAGATTGGCTAGCCGCCCTAACATACGAGCGGCCATTCATTTTTAAGAAACATTACGAAATACTACTGCAGATGAATGCACTTCTGAAAACCAATTTTATCTTCGCTTTGACGCCAATAGTCTGGTCTAGCCCAAACGGCTCAACGGGTGAATAACTCTGTAAATAATTACTTTAAATATCACAGAAGCCAAGTTAGCCCCATATCACCGTAACGATTTTGACCCTGCTTTTTTTTTCCATAAAGAACGGTTGTACTTTCAATGAAGCTTTAAGTGTTGAATACCTACTGGGTTGTAGGTTCGTTGTTTGTTTTTTCCTTTCAAACTTGATTATTGTTGTAATTACCTACTTGGAGAATGAGATTGTTGCATTTTTCTCATCAGTAGCAATGGTAGCTTCTTGAGATAAAATATGCTCTTTGCAATTTAAATTGATTCTCAAAATTTCTTCAGAGACTGTGTCAACTTTTGATAGTCCGGTTATTATTTGTTAAAGCTTGTATTTTGAAAAATATGAAGAGTGTATTGATTCAGATTTTAAAATGGTGACTTGGCTGTCCTCAAGAGCAGTATTCGAGAACTTTGTCGTTAAATAAGCTCGAACTGTGGCCGCTAACATTATTGTGACTACCCCTTATTATACGGTGGAAATTTTACGGATTTCATTTATTCGGAAAATATGTACTTCAGCATTCTTTGTTGTTCATTTTCCATATTAACAACACATCTTAGAGTCGAACGAGTGTTGCATGCGGAATACGACTAACATTGGTTTTGACAATTAAAACAATAATTATAACAAAATACGTAAAAATGATTACAATCACAACAATAATATTGGTAATAATTTATAGCAATGGTGGAGGGGATGATAATAATAAAATTATTAGCAGTAGGTATAGTAATAACAGTGATAGTAGTAGTAGGGTTTTTGGAGATAATTATTGACTAGGATGAACTGTTAATTGACTTTTTGTTCTTAGATGGCATTATGAGAATTCATCCTAAAATTTTCTTTTTCAGTCTAGTGTGACAGTTGTTATATAAGATAACATCAACATTTCTGCTTTTTTTGTTTACTGACTCAAAACTGAAAACGAATAAATAATAGAACATAAATAAAAAAAATTTCCTGATGTATTTTATGTGACAAAACATAAAAAATACATTCAGCTTATGAAAAAGACTCTGAATTATTAAACGTGTCAAAAATGGATTCCATTGATGTTTTGTACTGAAGGGATACGCATAGAAAGATGTTACACAGTAGGATGATGTTGAATGCATTCAAATCAATTCATTACTTCAGATTAATCAATATTATTCTATATAAGCGATGTATTCAATGCAAATGTTGGTCGTTAGTAATCATTTTTATCTACTTATTTTATTCGCTTTGATGTGTAGCTTCCGTAGGCGAGAAATCCTGGTGAATAATTGTAATGGGCAATGCCATGTTGATCATTTTGAATGCCAGAGTTTAAGGGTTATTTGAGGATGTATCAGATATAATTGCTGCAAATGCCGGTTTTCACCCAAAAAGGATTTACCGTATATACAGATAGATTATAAGGGATTCCTCTGTCACAATTTCGTTATTGAAAACCCTAATAAAGACTGCTTCCAGTTAGACCAATGAAAGCAGCGATCGACAACAAGCATCCGCAATTTATTAAAGAAAATTGGCCAGAAATTCCATGCAAAAATTTTATATATTGCTTTAAAATGTTTTTCTTAACTGCTGTGTTCACCAGATATTGCAACTTCGGAATACATTTTATTCAGTTTCTTCACAGCTTTCTCCCTTACGCGCAAATACCATTAGGAAAGGTATTAATCCGTCTCTTCCCTCCAGTTATGAGTTAAATAACAGAGCATATTAGGTTCCATAGCCATAGCTGGCAACTAATTTACCGTAGAAAGTAATGGTTACCTACTGTGGAATAATCTTCTGCTCAGTCAGTCATGTCTCTTTCTGAACATGGTCGTCCAAGCGTGTATCACGTATGGCTCTTAACTGGCTGATTTAAGGATAAAAATTGAATCCCAGGAAGACTGCAAATGGCAGCTTTAATATTATATGCTTAGAAGCATAACATTAACTAAAGATCATTTCATCAACATAGAGGAGCTTTTCTACTTCTCGGTGCAACTGTATTTACTTTTCTAATAATTACTTTTCTCGTACTTCTCATCCACGGAACACTTTTCCTTTGTTTCCCTGACAATTACAATCTTAAAAAAATTTAAGTGCAATATCGATCGCCATCTATTGTGTTCCTGAAAGCTGTTCTTTTATTGTCCTTTCTCACTAAAGTTTTCTTGTTCTTTTTAACTCCCTGTAACCTCTTGCGTCATAGTGGCATTATTACCTTGCTTAGAGTAAAATGATTAAAACATGTATAGAACATGAACTTGCCTGGAAAATAGTTGTACGTAATAGAAGAAAACAGTTACTATGTTAATTAATAAATGAATAAATAAAAATATTTTTATTTTATTTAATAAAACGAATGCATAATTTGGGCTACCCATGTGGTTGCTGTAGCAGTAGTAGTAGTTGTAGTAGTAGCAGTAGTAGTAGTAGCAATAATAATAATAATGGTGGAGATTAATAGGTGTTCTAGTAGTAATTGTGCTCCGTAATTTATTGCATCGATGAGTGAGGGGGATGATCATAATTCTCTTTGTCGCTAATGGCCGGCCATCATGGTCAATTCCAACGGCCGCTTCTTTTTCTTCATATTTTATTGATTACATTGAGTCATTTTTTATTTATTTCCACTGCCTTTTGCCTAATGTGGCTTTATTAAATCTATACATATTCATCCTCTGTTTGCCTACACTTGTGGCCGGTCGACGCACACCTCGCTATTTCCTACCCGCGGGGAAACTTCGAAGACTTCGTCTGCTACGGTCCAAAGATTCATGAATAACGCATGAGGCCGGATATTTTGTTTTGTTCTGATTTGCGACTGGTTCGCTTTTATTTTCTGTTTTGTGTGTGATGCTTTCGAGAAACTTTTTGTTGAAAGCTGACCTACTTAGTTAAAACAGTAGCAGTAGCAATGAAACTCTCGGGACCACGTCATCTATTCTGCCATTACTTAATTACTTTCATTTAATCAGGTGTTTGGTAGCTAGCTGGTCAGTTGTGGATTAGAGTTTAGAAATACACACGGTTCAATTCATCTCGTAGCTTTTTTTTTAATTATAAAATATCGGCGAGGTCCCTTCAAGGGTTAGCAAGCTTGTTTCGCTAGATCAGTTACGATTGAATAGTGAGTTCGATTTTTACTGGGTGCTTCATAATTTCGGCCTCGTGTCCACATCTAAGCTACGCCTAGAAAATTACCTTGGACACTTCGACGTAGTAAAATGATTAGCACAATTCTTTTGATAGATCAATTATGACTGGATAGCGAGCTCGATTCTTACTCACTGGATGCTCCAGATCTTCGGCATTGTGCCACATTTAACCTATGATTAAAAACTCATTTTGGGAACTTCGGCGTTGTGTAATTATTAGCAAGCTTGTCTTGGTAGATTAGTTAAAATTGAGTAGGGAGCCCAGTCCTCACTGGGTGTTTAATACATTTGGCTTTGTGCCACATCTAAACTAAACAAAAATCACCATAAAGTATAGGCGAAACACGAAGAGCAATTAATTTGCTTTAAAGAAAACTGGTTACTAATATGAAATGCTTAGTGGGTCAAATAATTACGCTTTTCTCTCTGATATCAAAGAGTGGTGTTTAAGCCAGAATTTCAAATGCTGATTTTCTAAGGAGGTAGAAATTAAAAGATGGGCATAACACACTATTTTCTTTTTGCTCTTAATATTGGGATTAGGATTCATTGATTTGTTTTTTACGGCTTATCAACCCTTTACTGATTATTAAAAATCAGGAAAACTTTTTAGAGTGTCAGAATTAAAAAAAATAATGGCTTAGTGTTAAAAACATTAATAATTTACCTATAGCTGTGGGAGAAAAGATGGATCTATACTTTTACTAACACGAATTCGAACTCAGATTTCTTTTCAATTTTGCCACAGATTTGAGTATTGTGAACTGTCTTGTTTTGGATTGTCTTGTGTATTCTTATTGTCTGATGTTAAATAGTTCAATTTTTTTTACCTTTTCTTTTGACCTGTCTACATCGTCTTTCATGAGCTTTAAGCATTGTCATCAGTTGACTTGCTTTGTCTTTCGCAATTCTTTACTTAACAGTATCCGACCTCCTGTGTACCAAATACAAACGACGGGACGATTAAATAATTTCCTTCAATAGTGAATGTCTCCTCAACGAGTAACTTGAAATAACAGAAATGCAGTTCTACAGAATGATGCTGAGGATATATACTATTGACTGAACATTTGATAAAAGACGAAATTTTAGTGAAATGAACACAAAAAGGAGGCCAATTCTTAACATTAGGAAGAAGGGTTTGAAAAATTTGATACTTGCAGGACCGATCAAGGGCAAGAGGAACACAGTAAAGCTGCGCATAACATTCTTGACGAGCTTGATTAAACGAATGGCAAAACAGGGTTTAGGTAAAATATTGACTAATCAAAATTTATTAAAGCGTTAGAAAGGACTGAAAATTATGTAGAGCCATGATCGCCTACGTCATGAGAGGACATAAAGAAGAAGAAGAAGAAGCGTCATTTTGTTGGCGTTCTACAGTCAGTTAGTTATTTGCTATACGTGATACACAATGTGATCATGTCTCCAAAGAGACATAACCGACTGGGCAGATGGTTATCCCGAACTAGGTTGCCATTACTTTCTGTGGTAGACTCGGCTGCCAGCTATAGAATCTAATCTGTCCTGTTATTTAACCCATAATTGGAGGGAAGAAACGGATTAGTACCTTTCCCAAGGGTATTTGCGCGTAAGTGGACGCTAGAAAATTCAACTGGAATTCGAACTCGGCTCCCTTGATTTCTGGTACCAAGCCGATATCCACTGCACCACAACGCACATCCGCTACACACTTACTCACATTATACCTAAATCATATCAAAGTTCTGCTCTTCTAATTGTTTGAATATCCAATGAGCAACATTTCAAGTAGACCCCTTGTCGCCTTTTCCGTTGTGTCTCTTCTTAATCCTCCTTTCGCATGAGCTAAACTAATAACTTTGAATACAAAGTAAAAAGAAAGGGTTTAATCACTTATTCTACAAAGACGACAAAGAGTTGAAGAGTATCCTCAATTCTGTAAAATATTTCAGTGATCACGTCATTATGGATTTCGGATAAGATAAATGAGCAAAAGTAATGTTTAAGAAAAGGAGAATTACAAAACCATGCTCAATAGATGTAAATGCTGTCACAAAGATTAGGGAACTGAAACAAGAAGCTTATAATTACTGAGAAGTCAGCCAAAGAAATACAGCATGTCCAAATGAAGGAGAAAGTAAGAAAGGAATACCGCAGGTGTGTCTGTCTGGTGTTAAATGCTGAGTTGAATTCATGAAACAAAATGCCAGATAAAAGCTCTTTGGTTGTCCCTGCGGCGCAATACAGTCCTTATTTAGTTGACATTAAACGAATGCATATCAAAATGAGAGAGCTTCTCACTAGCCACCGCATGCATCATCCTAAGGTAGATGTTGATCGTCTGTATGTACCAAATCCAAAGAAGGCAGAGGATTAGTTCAACTAAAACACTCTTACAAAACTACAACAATCGGTTTTCAAAGTACCTGGGAACTACAGAAAACTGGGTGATAATCTGTGTCATAGAATATAAGAGAAATAAGAAATTTTATTCAGTGATAAATGTAGTCAACAAATTCACAAGCAAATTTCAAATAGATGAAGAAGTGCATATAAACCATAATACACCTATTGAGCTGGTAAAGAACCTAAAAACGAACGCAGAGCAAATGCAGAAGCAATGTCAAGATAAGCATCTTCATGGTCAATAGTCTGCTCGCACTAGACAAGCTGATGTAAACAATTCTCGGACTCATCAGTGGTATAGTAGTGAAGAGTTAAAGCTGAAACCGAGGTTTTATTCCTGCTACACAGGGTCAGTGCTTGCTAAGTAGAAATTACCAAGCACGCATACTGAAAAATTATATCAACTTGAAATGCAAATTTTGTAATAAATATCCAGCAATAATTGTACATTTTGTATCAGTTTGCACGGTGTTAGCACCCACGAATATCTAACCCGAGTGGTCAAGTATCTGCACTGGAAAATATATAACTTTTGCGGAGAAGGAAACTGCAAGAAACGGGTATGAACATCACCCAGACCCGATGACAGAGATAGAACCTGTAATAATTTCATGGAACTTTACAATACACACAGACAAAACAATCAAAGCTAATCGCCCGGACATCGCGATCAAAAACCACAAGAACATTATTGATATAGCAGTCTCTGTAGATTGTAATGTATTTTTGAAGATCTTCAAATAACTATCATATTACACGGATCTTCAAATGGAAATCTAAAAAAAGTGACATATGAAGATAACAGTTTCAGTCCGGGAATTGATTGGAAAAGATTCCGATAGACCCATTGAAGAAAGTCTTGGTCGTCCATACTTTGAAAAAAAAATACAAAAAAAAAATGTACTCGCAAGTACAGTTCATACATTACGAAGAGTTTTATCTATGAAATATGCCTGTGAACTTAACTGTTTGTTTTATACAACATAATTAGTGAAAAACGTCATGAAGCCATTTCAGACCTTATATCTCTGGTCGGAACAAGGAAAGCTTAGAAAATAATAATAATAATAATAATAATAATAATAATAATAATAATCTCCTCGGTAACACACAAATATTTACGTGTGGGCTTCAGTAATAAAAGTAAAATGGTACTTCTGTTAATAAAATATAAGACTGACACTCATATTTCTTTTCTATTTCTGATAATTCTAATCATAACTTTACACCTTTTTTTCTAATAATAGGTTTAATATCATCCTTTTAACAACTTTTTTCTGTCATCATTTAATAAAAATAATAAACCTGAATATATTTAAAAGAGAAACAAAAGGCGTGAGAATAAAGGGAAATTAGGGTTAAATTGATAGATTCATGGCAATATCTAATACCAATATTGCAGTATCTCTTTTCTCTCTATATCACTGTGTATGTGTGTTTCAGAGAGAGAGAGAGAGAGAGAGAGAGAGGGAGAGAGAGAGCAGAACATAAGTAAAACAGTCATGATGGATATATGGGGACTCAAATATGTGTATCCTAATGTCTTCTCGCTAATAATAATAATAATAATAATAATAAAAGTAATTACAATTGAGCACTCTTGTTAACCCTCTAGGGCCATTCGTATCATATTTGATACAGTATTTCCCTATAAGGAAACATTTGGTATTTCCCTATAAGGAAACATTTGGTATTCATTGACTGAGCAGTCAGTACTGCTTTCATTTGAAATTTATAAAATATTTCTCTTAAAAAATTTTTCAGGAAAATATTTCTTTCAAGGCTTGTTTTCATACTGTATCAAATATGATACGAATGGCCCTAGAGGGTTAATTGACATCTTGTCTCCTTGATTCCTGCTCTTTTTATTGTGCTTTCTCCTCAACCAGGTTTCCTCAGTTTTTTTCACCTCCAGTAGTCCTTTGTGTCATCGTGCCTTTATCGACTTGCTTCTAGTGAGGTAATTTAAAAAAGAAAAAAAAAACCGTAGACACTATATATTTTGGCACTTAGCATAGGGCCGAAAAGTGATATTTTCATTTTTGAATGCACAAATACCTAGCAGAAATACAAATCTTCCTGTAAGTAACCCGCGTTTTTCTGAGCACTATGCTGGTATAGATTTTTAAAAAAATAGGTATGAAAACAAAGAAGAGGCAATAAAACACACAATCATAGATTGTAGAAAATAGTCTCAGAAAGAATAGAAGTATGTACATAATTGGGTGAACAAGTGTGCCACTGGGAACGATGCAAACGACTATATTTGAATACATACACTAAAGTTTCATAAACAGACAAGAATCTGCCTGAGATAATAGACATAAAATTCTCCAAGACTTTGGGATTCAAACGGATGAATAATTCCAGGCAACTTCAAATCAGAATATCATTTCTGGTATGAGTAAATAAGAAATCATTCCTGATAGGGAATTTCACTTTTGTTAAATATGTAAGTGATAGTCGTGCTTGTTATTATCAGAGCACTTGATACATTATTGAAGAGAATGACAAAAGGTGGTATTTTTAGTAAGTAGAATAATATGTGTAATATCCAGAAGACATCATTATTAAAAATTGCTAGAATTCTGAGGAAGGTACCGTGCCGTTGAGAATAGTTGGCGTCACTTGTTCTAATTTACCAGTTAGTATGATCATCGAAGAAACAGATCAATAATAATAATAATAATAATAATAATAATAATTAGTAGGAGATACAGCAGAGTCATTACCATGATTACTATCAATACAGTCTGAGAATTTATTTACATAATTGTTGCTATTATAACAATGTTGAGATCAGTGTGCTCTCCGAAAATCACTGGGTGCGTGTCAGTCGGTGTATCATTAGAAAACACTTTATTTAACCTATAGTGACAGATTGTTCTCGTTCTGCTGCCCAGGTCTCGAGGGTATAACACGTATATTTCTTTTTTTGGTACTACTCAGTTATTGGTTACCACTGATTTAAAGTACACATTACCCAGCCCGGAGATTGAATTCACAATTACTGTGTTACCAAATTCACAAACCAACGACTTAACAAGATGAATATTAGTAGAACAACAAAGATTAGTGTTAGTCTGTATATAAATAATGTAAATAATGATAATTCCTTGTCACAAAAATTCCGACAGAAAATAACATGGTGTTGGTAAAATTCTTAGCCACATCCCAAAATCTAACCAAATGACCAAACATCATATCTATTTATTCATTTCAGGGATTCTTTAGATAATTGTCAGCGCCCCCTAGCAATTAAGAACAACTATCCAGAGCATAGGAAACGATGAAAAAATGCAGAACGAAACAAAGACGTAAAATGGAAAAATAAAATCATCTCGTAGAATAAGTAGCCAGATAAAAAGATTCTGGACGAACGTTCTTGGACAAAGTAAAACAGAGACCATATGAAAAGAAAACGGACATTTTTTATAATTACAATCCAAAGCGAATGCACAAGGACCAATTACCTCAACATAAAAACGCAAAATGTAAAAAAAGAGCAAATGTCGCCTTCTTGGAGAAAGAAGTGAAATTTTAAACTACATCAAATGTGGATCTAGCAAGATAACTAAAGCGTAACATAAATACAGACGTAACAGACTTAAGACAGGAGTAGAATTTTGCAGTTGACGTGTGCTCGAATAGATAAACAAATGACTGCAGCTCTTTCCAAGAAAATAAAAAAAAATGAGACTTTGACTACAAAGTGGATCTGCCCATCCAAACCCAAAGATCAGCAGCTGTTATTAGGAGCACACATAAGAAATTCTCTTAAAAGGTAAGCAGTTCTGGTAAGCTACAGCATTGCTATATTCCATATAGATACTGAGAAAGGTACTATTATTCGAGATTTACAGATGCAAGAATAAAAATAAAATGGAAAGTTTCGGTTGGAATCAAGTAAACAAATGAAGTGAATCGATATTAGAAGTTGGTTTGGACAAAAATACACTATACTCTTGCATTTTGAGGTGCAGATATAGCATCCAATCTAAGCACAAAAATGTCCTGTTGTCGGAGCCTAGAATACGCCAGATGCATTCCCTGGAGAGGAGTAAGGCACAAGAAAAAGTTGGCCACCTATCAAGTGGATATTTGTATGGGGAAAAAAGCGACTATTATTCACCCATAATCTCAAGAGTAAACGCGTCCGATTTACCTATAGACTCAGGAAGAAACATGGCCAATAAACACGAGTAATTGTAGACTCAGATATAAACACAACAAATCTAAATACAAGATTCAGGTATAAACATGAATACTATTTATAAACACAAACGTATAGACTCAGGTATAACAGCAACAAATGTTTATTGAGTCAAGTATAAACACCACAAATCTTTACTCATAGAATCAGTTATAAATACAACAAATATTTATCTTTAGACTCAGCAATAAATACGACAAATAAACTCACAGCTATAAAAAAGTTTATTTTGATATCATATAACACAACAATGTTGTTATATCATATAATCCATAAGTCTAATCAAACCTAAGCAAGAAAATCGTTTGTCATGGAAAAATACAACCTCTCAAGTCATGGGCACGAGTGCTCTAGCAGATTATAAATGAAGAGTAAAGTTGAAGAAAAAATCAAATGAAAAGTTGAAAGAAAAACTTGAGAAAAATGAGAAATATGAGATTTAGTATCGTGACTAAATAATTGATAACTTAAGAATAGTTCCTAAACCGTACAGGCAAAATTAGAGGGATTGGAAATCTGAGGAAGACCCAAGGAAGGACATAAACTATCCATCAATTTAAACAATGTTGATGCCGACAATGATGCGACGAATACGGAAATAACATTCCACAGCTATTCTACCAATTTTCTCAGCATTTTCTTTCGCAATCGCACGGGAAGTGGTTTCTAAATTACAACCCATGGGCAACTTATAAAATATACAATAGTACCATTGAAATTAAAAATGTGGAAACACTCATCTTTTTTTCAGGCAAAAGTTTTGTGTCAGGCGATGGTTTAAAGAAAAAAACCAACTAACGGAATAAACATCGAATGTACGATCATAAAGTTCCAACGGCATTTCGCGAAGTCGACGCTTTAATAAAACATGTTTTATAGCTAAAAAGCCTTGTAGTCACATCTGGAGGCCAACAAAAAATTTTATTCCTTGGCTTACAGTCCACTTCTAATCCATTCTATTACAAGTAAGATATAATGGCTGTGTATTCACTCAAAATAAATAAAATACCAATTTGTCATTCAATAATTCACTATCACCAAATTGTTCAGGCTCGGCACATTTTATCCAACAAAAACGAAATTAAGTAATGCGAGTCTTCTAAAAATGACAGTCATTAATAAAATAAGACTTGGTTATGTGCCAACAAGATGACAGTTATTAGGTTACAGTTTGGACTATCTCATCAAAAGAATCATTAAAGTTAATATTGCTTACCAGAAAAAATCACTCATCAAAGTCAGCACAATGGTTAGGGTGTTGGACTCAGACTTACAATGTTTTATCAAATGACTTAATCAAATGAAAAAAAGATTTTCAGCATATTTAAATTTATAATTTACCACTTTAAGTCAGTAATATTTGAATGCCTTTTTTTTATTGCTGATGCCGTATATACTCGAGTAGTACGAGTTTTTATGATAATTTTTGAACGCCAAAAATAGTGGGTCTCAATATGTCCAGGTAAAATTTTGAAAAGTTTAAAAATCATTTGCAGTAACCGATTGCGCTATACATCGTTTTTTTTTTCTAGAGGAGTTAAAAATTGATGCAAAAAATTTAGGGTTTACATTATACATGAAGTCGGTTTATACACGAGTAAATACGGGATTTCTTTTTACTTGCATTTTTATAGTAAAACGAAAGCCAATAATGTGATATCCTATGTCCTTTTAATTTGTTCATTCACCACAAAAACTCATCCATCATCTTCCAATCCTACGCATACCATAACATATTCAGAAGGAACCTAAAACGGAAAAACCCACGGCATAAACATTTTGTATTATATACAATTTTTAAACAAGTTTTATTCCAAATAAATCTAAAAATATAAAGATACGCAGTACGCAGATGAGTCGGGGGGGTTGATACCCCCCAAACTAAAATACACATTCAAACTGAAGTTAACAAATTGTTAGTGAAACTCGTCGACCCCACAAAACTAAGAGTAGCCGCTAGTATTTTACCAATAGGTAGAATTAAGAAGCACACTCACTAACTGAGATGGAAAGGAGAAAATAAATAAAAGAAGCGGAAAATCAAAAACTGACCCCGTCAAGATAAAAAGGAGGCCGAAAAAAAAAATCAAACAAACTGGGGCGGTTGGAAATCTTGACGTGGATTATAACAAAAGGAGTGGCAGGCACAGGCTAGAAACAACGCTTACTCACATTAGCTAGGAAAACGAAAAGAGTCTATCTTAACTAAGGGAGCGTTCTCTGGAAATCACCCCTTGTATCAATATTAAACAAAAGACAATACTACCACGTAGAAATAATTTAATCTTTATTTCAAGAAAAATGTTCTAGTGTACCGCAAACAGCTTGTGTTACGACTTAATGCTCATGCGTAGTCCCTCTTCCTCCTAATCGACGTAGTTATTCCGGATATGTTAATTAGTTATTCTTCATACCACTACAGATACATTGCTAAAACTAATGTTTACACATTAGGCATCCTATAGTTCTATTCTCTATGTAAGGCGTACGTTAATCCATAATCTTTTCTGATTTTCAATGCATAAGCTATAGATCAAGAATATAAATTTGTCCAAACAGATTTCCACACATTATTTTTATTTATCTTTAAAAATACTATGTGCAGAAAATAGCTAAACCTAAACAGGAATGATGTATATAGAAGCAAAGCCCGTGGTATAGATTTTTATCATCTACTCTAATAGTTTCTTTTCTCACACTTCCCATTTGTTGAAATCCCTTCTGTCTGCTTACTTCTCTGATAGCTACAATCTCCAAAAGTTTAAGTCTAATCTTAGTTGCCATTTTCTATCTACTTGAATCCCATCCATCTCTTATCATTCTTCGACATCCTCCGTATCTTGTTTTTCTCTCACTGTAACTTCTTGCGTTTCAGTAACAATCCTGCTTTACTCTCAGTGAAATGATTATTAAAAAATAGGCCAAATTTTGCCAGATTTACGTGTAGTTAGCGTTAACATACAACCATGGTGATATTTTCGAAGCTTGTTTCAATGTATACAAAGTAAAATTGAAGAGAAAGGAAAAATCTATTGGTCCTGTTTTGTAATTGGATACGATATGTGTTGGCTGATCTCATTACAACTCTCACCTCCTTCCACTTATGTAAATATCCGGCAATGGAGGAAACGCTGAAGGCATTGGAAACAAGCAGTGAATACGTGGGCCAGAAAACACAAATACCGGAGTTACGGCTCAAGTAAGTCGAAGTTCTTAGATAACTCGGATCAACAGAGAAATAACAAAATCGTAGATATTACAACAATCGACCTGCAGTGACTACGGAAATATACTATAGTCAAAAAGGAATACAACAAAGACATCAATATGTGTGCCTAGAAAATAATCATTAGAAATTTTTGTTTTTAACTGAACTTGAAGTCTGACTCTGATAGAAAATACTTATCTATCTCCATATTTACTAAGCTTAACTTATTAGCACATAAAACCAGATAAAAGAAGAAATGATACCTAGTATTATTAAGAGTTAGAAAGAGTACTTGTCTATCTAGAAGTTCAACGTCGTATTCCTGGTTTTAGTGAGGCTTGAAGTCATCATCGTCAGTCGTTGTTTCTACTTAAGCATTGCAAACTAATATTAGTTGTCGCCATTTATTACGACATTAAGTAGGATTATTTAGTCCCCATTACCCATTTTTTGGAGGCCTCCATCTCTGTTTTAGTTTTTCTGTACTTTTCTAGGCCAAATTCCCTGAAAATACAAGTTAGTGAGACCTGCAACAAATATTTTAAGGATTTGCTACAGGTAGTATTGAAGAGTGAAGGAAAACAGACTTAATTCCTGGAGGGATTAAACACATATTTTATGGAACTTAGCTTTTCAGCAATCCACTTATCGGTAGTGTCTAAAGAAAAACATTCGCCTTCCAGGAGATTAACCAATTGTTTGGTTTATTTTGTTTTGCGACATATCAACCTCAAGAGGTTATTTAATGCCAACAATATTTTACGATAGGTTCGTATGAATAGAATATGTATTCTTTGTAAGAAATCTGTTGTAGATCAGATTTCATTGATGTATTTTTATAAAGGTTTTTGTTGAGAGTCAAATGCATTGCTGTAAATATTTTATTTTTAATTTTTTTCAAAAAATGTATTAATGGTAATTTTTGACGCAAATGCATTGCTGATAATCTTTTTTTCAAAAATCTATTGCTGATATTTTTACTATAAAAATCTATTTTTATACATTCATAATGTGTTAGCCCCAGTTTTGGCGGGTGTTAACTATTTTTCATAACTGGGACAATAGCAGATGCTACCTGGGAACAACAGCATTTAAGAGGCGATTTCACACTTCGCACGATCTTTCAATCAGAGGCCTTGCTGCCGTATGTAGTTCATCGTCATGCTTAGAACATTAGGCACTTGTAAGAGTAGCACTGTTTAATAAGCATTAATATGATAAAATTGGTTTGAATGTGACCACTCAAACAGTGTGGAATCCGTGAAATGACACAAGCGTTAGGTAACTGCAATATATCGCTTTTCATTGCTTTAACCCTCACTATTACCGAATGTACCCAAATACACCCAAAATAAATAAAATAGATTTTTTTTTAAATTCTGAAGTTAAAATATGTGAAATAAATTCTGAGAAGTATAAAAAAAAAATAGAAAAAAAAATACAGTTCTCGGTTTCAGGATATTAGCTCTGTTCGTAAAAATCATGAAATAAATTTGTTTTTCGTTATCTCAGAGAGTTAATAATTATTGAAACTGACCAATACTTAGATATTTACTTTCATTAACATCAAGCATTGTAAGCAGTGACTCTTTTTATTTTAAACAAAAAGGGTCTAAACCTTTATATAGTATTTCCTATCTCAAAGTATAACTCAAACAAAAGTTAATTATTTTCGAACACAGATATGTTTTTCATTTGATCAATACATTTGGATGTTTTCTTGATTTTATATGATTTTTCCAGATCGAATTAAAAATGACTTTTTTAGTTTAGAAATAGAGCTCATCTCTGAATTATTAAAAATCATTTTGTCATCTAATGTTTCAGAAAATGACAAAAAATCTGGAATGAAACGTAGAAAAAGAAAACTGGATAAAAGGCTAGTCAATAATACTATTATCTTATCAGGACATATGAGAAGATTTTATGAAAGCCACTTTGATTGATGGCCTTCATGCACCGACTTAACTCCCACAAATGCCGTCAAAAATGATAGCCAGAAATCCATGCATAAAAAAGTAAGCACAAATTGGTCCTTCCCAACTCTAATTTTACAAACAGCACTAAATGCCTTTTTTCCTTTTTATGATGATTTCGTTTCATGTTGCATGTATAAGACAGATTTTTGTTAAAAAATAATCCAACATCCTACTAACACGCGTTAGGTCAGAAAAGTGCTAATGAAATCTTGATGGATAAGTTTGATCGAATCGCATTATCATAGATTTTACAAGCATAGCGTTAGGAGAGAGAAAGAGAGGTGGGGGGGGTTAAACTGACGTTTATCAGAATGTTTCGCTCTCATTACCCTCCGTTTTGAATAAGTGTCTTTTAATTGTTTTTATGTTGAAAGGCTTAGACCTTATATGTAGGGCGCCCAGTGAGGACTAAACTCAATACAGTAATGGTTCATTCGACGAAATTGTTAGTTTCAATCGACACGAATAGATAAATGCTTTTTATTTAGTGAGAATTGAACACAGTATATCAGCAGTGGGGACTGGGAGACTAACTAGACGGTAATATTTCTCATTAGACTAATCTTAGCATAAGTCACTGTTAAATGTCTAGCTAGTGTAAATCGAACCCACTACACCGTTATAATGGTCTTAGAAATCTGAGTTTTCGCATTATAACGCTTAACTTAGCGCCAAATTAACAAGTCGATAGTACATTTGATGATAGAATTAATTACACTGGTCCACAAGAGTAGCTTTTGACTGGTGTTTTGCAGCAAAAGTCTCTTTCACTATGATCGTTAGTGCATGTGTGTGTATGTAGGGTGGATCAAAATTAACCCCAATTTTTAAGCATCAATATTAAATATCAGCATGAAGCTATGTAAAGAAGAAAAAAGAATTTACCAAGAAAATTAATAACCTAAAAGATAAATAAAAATATCATTTCCAAGTTTAATTTGCTTTTTACGGATTAAAAACCCTTTCTATGCTATTAAACGCCAAAACATTTCTAGATTTTAAGAATAATTGTTTTCTTTTTTCGAGTGAATTAACATTTTTAGAATAACAATGATTTTTTTTTCAGATAAAAGGCATGTTATTTAGCCCATAGCTGGAGGAAGGAGATAGTTTCATAGATTTTCTAAGTGAATGTAACAGCAAAACAATAATCGTTATAACCTTTAGAGTGTCTCTGTGTGTATGCAGGATGAGTTAAAAGTAACGCCTGTTCTTATGGTTATTAGTTGATTGTTTACTGTTTTGTTTTTTAGGATACAGAATGGTAGCACTCAGTGAAAGGCATTTTAACTAACCATTTATTCGAGGGAAAACATTAAGAAACTGCACCAAGCAGTTTTAATCGCAATGTTCAAAGTGTTCTCCATAGTGAACAATGCATAAATGTAGCCGAGCACGTGCAGAGCGACACACACACTCGCAGACATGCAATCAATTTTGCAGAGATCTGAGCTTTCAGTTCCTCAATGATACTAGGCTTCTCTCGATAAGCACAGTCTTTCACGAGCTATTCCATTCCCACAAAAAATGAAATCTAGACGAGATTTGGTGACTTAATTTGAACCACCGCGTTCGATCCACTTTTTGGAGTAAGTTTTCTTTAAGCCGTTGACGGAACAAAAAGTTAAAAACTCAGCTTAGAAAATTAATAATTCGCAAGACAAATATTAACAGTATGGTTTCCCAGTGTCTGAGTGTTACTTTGAACAGAATCTGGGTACTACTTTGAACTCTTTCTATATTTTCTGTTAATGAAAACAATTAGCTGAATACTGATAGAGAAGAGATCAAACATAAAAAATAACTTTCAGTAGAAAAAGTGAGCGGCAAGAACAATATAACTCATTGCACGAAATTAAGTGTTCCATAAAAATTTTGGCTTTCCATCAGTAGAATACAGGAGAATATACCGGTCGAAATCTTGTAATAAAAAATTAATAAATTCTACCCAATATCTGAATAGACACGAATATACAAATATACTCTGTTCCATTTTTTAAAGCTTATCAATCTTTGGTCGATAGCGAGTCTCTCTGTATATTAATATTAGATTATATTTTTAGATTCTAAGAATGTTTTGGAGATAACAATGACATTTTACTGATAGATACTAATTAACCAAATAGCTAAGGGAGAGAGATGTGGATTCATACTTTTCCAAAAGTATTTGCGTATAAGTGAATATAACAAACCTGAATCGAACTCAGCTCAGCAATTTTAGATTCGAAGCCATTAACCATTACCCCCAAGCTTGCATCACCTCCATATTCCCAAGCGGTCAATCATGTAGATAATGATCAGTAGCCGGTGTTTCAACGTGATGTAATTTTAAGCCATCTGTTCCGAAGCGGTTTTGCGTGTAAGTGAATATAACGAACCCAACTGGAATTGGAACTCGGATCAGCGTCTTCAAATTCTGAGCTATTACCTATTAGAACAAACGCACATCTAACCTTTACAGCACCAGATATTCACAAAAAATCACCCATCTAGGTACTAATCAGGCTTGATGTTAGTTAAAATCTGCACTGAACTATCGAAATTAGAGAATAATAATTATTTACTGAGCGTATCTTAGTCTGACACACGGCCATGAAATGCCCTATTTACTGATATTTTACTAAACTTACGTATAGTTGTGATCGGACTCACTATAGTAGTAATAGTCTATGAGACAAATTTGCAAACATTGCTCGATAGCGATTCTCTCTATATATTAATATTAGCTTAGATTAGACTCCTTCCACTGCGGATTGAATTCAGCACACTTTTAATGATTTGACAGATGAGTTTTTCTTTTCAGAGTAGTGGGTACAGTTAAATGTTTGTATGGGTAATGTAACGGTTAGCCGCACGGAAAGAGAAATCGTCGAGACAGAGACATAGACAGACAGAAAAACTGGCAAGCATACAACGTTTGACCCAAGAACATGATCATAGAGATTCCGCTGTATATGAAATTTTTGAATTGATCTGCAAGAAAAAGTTGTTTATGAAAGTGTCATTGTAGGCACACAGGTGTTTCTTTATTACATAACCATCAGATCATAAAGCATTTCTAAAGTGTACTAAGATACGTTCACAGGTATTAGCAAAGCACAAAGCTACGAGTTTGAGGCACACATGATTGAATTAACTAGTCGTCTATGTTTGTTCGGCTAGCTTGCTAACCATGTCGATGTATCCAAAGTTCGTTATTTTATTAGTTGTATTTTTTTGTTAATCATATCACCCCGAGCAAGGCGGTAACGCCACTGATGTGCAGGGGGCTACGTAAGAGTGAAAAGATTGGAAAAGAGAAAGCCGGAAACCACATCCTGAACAGTGAACAAGGGATGAGCCTCTACACCTGTACAATAGACGTGGGTGGAGTGTGAACCGGGCGATAGTTTAGTCTATCTACTCCAATTGAGAAAAAAAAATGAAAAAGAAAAGTGAAAAGATTGGAAAAGAGAAAGCCGGAAACCACATCCTGAACAGTGAACAAGGGATGAGCCTCTACACCTGTACAATAGACGTGGGTGGAGTGTGAACCGGGCGATAGTTTAGTCTATCTACTCCAATTGTGAGAGAAAAAAAAGAAAGTATAGTAAGCATTTCATCAATGCATCTGTATAAGAATAAATAGATCATTACCTAGAATTTATCTGGATTTATCTAGTTTACAAGAACAACTTAATGGGGTGGATTAGTGAATAACACATATATTCTGAACTTAATTTGACACTTTCATTTTAAAACTTGCTGATATAAAAATCATAGGAGCCAATGTGAATTATATAACGATACCCATACTCGACCAAAAGTGAACATACTTATGTAATATACGATGGTGCCAATTCGGGAGAATTATGAGGTGAGAGTTATAAACAGTTTTGTGAATTCATCCTTCTTGTAATAAATGTGCATCTGGTTGCGGTAAAATATGCTGCTATTTACTTGTGTTGTATTTATATTCCTGGTGTCGTGTAGTTTTTGTAAGAAAAATTTTATTTGTTTATTAATGATATAATTCGGAAAATTATTTTCGACTAATGTTTGTTTTATGTGTTTTAGTTCGTTTAGAAATATTATTTTTGGCAAGAAGATTTTTGGTGTAACTTTCCGGGTATTCGCTATCATACTTTAGAAAGCAATTTTTCTTACTTGTCAGTTTTCTACAGGAGTAAGTGGGAAATTGATTGGATTTTAGTTCCATAAAATCGGGAAATGAGATTTCGTTATTAAACATGAGTTCATATGTAAATTATAGCATTAAGTCTTTTTCAAAGGTTTCTCTTAGATTCATAATTTCGTCTTTATTTTTTTTTAATTTTGGCAACGTATCTTGTATAGATGTCTGGGTTATCAGTTGTTTTAAACACTTTGTTTGCAGTATAAGAAGTGTACGAATTAGCGAAAGAAGAACCTAAAGAGTTTCCATGCTGGCACCATTAGTTTGGATATAGATTTTGGCTATATGATCATAAAATAGAACTTTCGTGAAACAAGCAAGAAGTACTATCTAGCTAGCTATATATATATATATATATATATATGTGCGTGTGCGTGTGTGTGTGCGTGAGTGCATAAAAATCGCCGATATAAATATATTTGTAAAGGGCATATACATGCAAGAAAAGGCGAACGGAAAGCTTTTGTACCAATGACTACTGAATAAAAACGACTTAATATTAACTAACTATAATTTCGTTCAATGGCTTGTCTCTTCAATACGTCGATGATCACAGGTCGACACAACTTCCATTTATTTTCTTAAATGTACGTGAATGTCCATGTTTTCATGGGAAAAATAGAATTGTTTCCCGTTGCCACTGTTTAGAATTCAGAGTTTTCCTTCTTTGAGACTGGCTGGCATCCAATGGATGAATAGATGCATTTCCTAACAACATTCATGCCTGCCAAATCTCTGAATTCCTTAGAGGGTGGGGATGATTCCCATGTTCATGATACCACTTGGCGGCACGAAGGTTGCTGATGATGGGGAAAAATTTTCAGTTTTATTCCTCCCAGATTGATCAAAATGGGTTTCTCAGTTATTTTTGTTATATGTATTTTTATTAAAATGCGGGAGAGATATGAATTAAAAAAAATCATGCTTCTTTTCAAATGCAGGTGACTCGGTAGAACAAAGCTCAAGCGTGAAGTGAACGCAGGATTTGAACGAGGCTCGCTGATTCCACGTTCTTAACCCACGCATCTCTCTCTCTCTCTCTCTCTCTCTATATATATATATATATATATATATGTATATATATGTATTTGCGCTAACTTTGAACGATTCGCTGGGATCTTTGTATGCACGTGTTCTTCTTTGAAGGAGACAGTGTATTGTTTAAAATATTCCATGTATAGAACAAGTGTGCTAAATACCGGTGATATCGCGTTTAAAGATATAGACTGTGAGGACAAAGAAAGCCTAACTATTGGCTCAGTTTCATATCTCAATGGGATCTTCAAATAATTATGAAATCTGAAAATCACCAGGCAGCATTGATTCCTATGTCCATAGTTTATATATCTAATAACGCCTTATCGTCGACTTTGAGGTCTCTTCCATAATATATATAGTGAATTTATTTTAAATAACTGCATGTGTATTAAATAGATATGAAATATAGATATATCACACACACACACACACACACACACACACACACACACGTATATATATATATATATATATATATATATATATATATATATATGAATCATTATAATGAAATGAGGATTGAGAGTTAGTGAAGTACATGGTTGATGAATGGAAACAAAGTATGATTATTAGCAATACAAGTTACAATATTAGTACAGAGAGAAGAAAGGAAGGAAGGAAGGAAGAAAGAAAGAGTGATAAAAGGTAATAGTTGGGAAAAAGAATGAATGCGACCAAGTGAAGATAAAGATGAAGAAATAATAGAAAAGAAGGGATTAGCTAAAGTGAGTATGAGAAAAAAGACAGAGGAAGAAAAGAGTGGAAGACAAAAGAAACGAAAGGCTACAGAAGAAAGAAGAAAAGACCGAACTGCAAAAGATAAAAGCAAAAGAATGATTAAATGATAGAGAGGAATGGAGGGTTTGAGAAATGAAAGGAAGAGGGAGATAGAGAAGTAGAAGAGAGACAATGAAAAACAGAAAAAGGAGAGTAACAGAAGCGGACATGGATGGAAAGGGAAAAAATAGGAGTTTTAAAAAATCAGAAAAAAAGAACGACAGAGAGTGAAAGTGAGTGAACGCATCTGGTCGTCATTAAAAGATTAGTATTCCTCTTTATCGGCTTTGCGATTTTTATTAGTTGTGACATTCGATGATTAAGAATCGGATGCTTTTTCTCGGAGACAACGATGCAGAGGATGCTGCTAGGACGTTGTCGAATTGTTTAACAATCCTGTAAAATTTTGCTGACATGTGAGAAAGCTTGTTTCTGTTAACTGACAGATATTCGGGTTGGACTCGGCCGGACACAGGGAAGACAAAACACCATCGTTTCTACCTTGTCAGTTCGAGCACTTATTATGAAGAAGGAGAAATCTTAAAATTTGAGAAATCAGGAGCTTCTTTTCTAAATACCAGATTGGTAAAAGTGGTTAAGACGGCACAACAATGAATAAATAAATAAACGTCTATGGTCTCTTGCATGAAAAAATATATACTAAAATTTATAAATTGGAAGCTTTCCAGTAAGTTTTTATGTCAGTAGTTTATATTGACATAAAAACTTTTATGTCAGTAGTTTATATTGGGATGTGCGTCGTGGTGCAGTGGATATTGGCTCGGAACGAGAAATAGGGAAGCCGAGTTCGAATTCCTTGCATTCACTTGGGAAAGTTATTAATCCATCTATTCCCTCCAGTTATGGATTAAATAACAGGACAGAGTGGGTTCTGTAGCCTTGGCTGGCAACCAGTCTACCGCAGAAAGCAATGGCAACCTACTGCGGGAAAATCTTCTGCCCAGTCAGTCATGTCTCTTTCGAGACATGATCGCCCAAGCGTGTATCACGTATGGCACTTAACTGACTGAGTTTATATTGTCCACTAGTGACAATCGATGTTACAATAGATGATCGTCTTTTGTCACAATTCCTGGTGACATGTTCTTTGCATTTCTCTACATTTGATAGATGACATTCTTCCTTTGTCTTTTCGTGATCTGCCCAGCGTAGAACATCGCCAACATAAGTGATTTTGGTATTTTTTAGGATAATTGTCTTAGTAATAAAACCGCTCTATTGCACCATGCAAATGGCTGAAATGATGAGAGGGCGTTTAGATACATGGATGAAATGACAGTCGAAGGTCCAAGTCTCGGTTCCATGTGGAAGAATGGCCTACATTTTGTTTGTTTGATTTTTTTAGAAACATATAAACCTCTATGGGTTATTTAATGCTGAAATCTAAATATTGTGAATAAAGTTATTGCTTTAAGTAAATATATTTTGAACATAATTCTATGCGTTCAATTCGGGAATAATGTATTGTTAGTCAATTTATTAAGTATATATTGTTGGTAAGTTTTATATATAAAAATATATTGCTGGTATTTTTACTATAAAATTATATTATTATACTTTCATAGGGTTTTGATTTTGTTTGGGGTTCACTATTTGCCAATAGCGGGGACCCTAACAGGTGCTACCACCCAGAATCAGGGTGTATATGGGAACAACTGCAATTAAGAGGTGGTTGCATGCTCCTCAAAACTTTCAATCTCCCGATCAGAGGCCTTCCTGTCCGATGTAGTTTATCGTCATACCCAGTACTAGGTTGGCCTACATGACATTTGGAGACGTTTCATTTTTTTTCTTTAGTTTGCTTATTAATATCTCCAGTTCGCCAAAAGCACTACTAAATATGTACACGTAGTGTAACTGATATCGGCTTGGAAAAGGGATTCAACAAAATAAATTCAAATTTCTTCTTCTGAGTTGACTTTTACAAAGCTACAATTAGGAATGATGTAAATTCGTCTGTTATTTCTCAGCTATATGTTAAATAGCATGGTAGACTGGGTTGCAGCCATTATAAGGCGAAGAAAACTTTAAGTTTGAAACTGTGGATAAAGAAATATGACAATAAACCTAAGAATACATTGCAATTCACCAATAATAAAGTAAAGAAATCCGTGGCGAGCCGAGATCGTCTACATCCTTAACAGAAATGGCGCTAAAAATAATAATAGCACATCCGGTGAATAGAAGTAACAACGTTGAGATGGCTTGTAAGAACTTGGAGGGAACAAGGGTTGAAGTTCCAAGTTTCAACTTTGAGGACATTAGTCCGAATAATGTAAATAGTGTAAATACTACCTCATCTTGGAAGTATAGATAAATGTAGAATTTCGTAGACATTTACGCATTTGTCGCTTGTTAGGCTTTTGTGCCGTATAGTTGTCCAAAGATTTTATTTAGCTGACTAATTCTGGTATCTATTCTGGTTTTTATCTCTGTCACTTTTAATAGAAAAAGTCCCTACGATGTCTATATGCGTATATGTGTATGTTGCCTTATTATGTACACAACTATGTATCAATTTTTCTTATTAGTTTTATTAATCTTATTTCATTAATTTTAATCTTATTAATTTTTCTTATGCATACATTAACATTTTCAGATTTTCCAGAAATGAAAAAAAGAGGTATTTGAAATAGTTTCCCCCATAAATTTATTTTTTTGTTAAAAGACACTGATGGCGCGTGCAAATTGAATAATTAACTACTTTCGATACGTATCAAGCTGAAAGTTTTGCAGCACAAGAAATAAATGTAGAAAGATTGTATAGTGCCAATCGCCCATGAAGACGGGTTTCACACTTGCAAATAAATTCTATATCAACGGGAAATGAGTTTTTGTTATTAAACATAAGTTCATCTGTAAATTTTAGCATTCGGTCTTTTTCAAATGCTCGTCTTAGATTCATAATTTCGTCTTTATTTTTTTGACAAAACGAAAATTTTGTCAGTTTATCTTGTGTAGATTTCTGGTTTATCAGTTGTTTTAAATACTTTGTTTGCAGTATAAGACGTGTACAAATTAGCGAAAAGAACATCTAAAGAGTTTCCCATGCTGACACCATTAGTTTGGATATTATGATCATAAAATAGAACTTTCATGTAGAGAGACTGTATAGTGCCAATCGCCCATGAAAATGCGTTACATGCTTTCAAAAAATCAGGATTCGAAATTCTGATTTTGAATGAGATTTGAACCATGACTCTCAAAACTGATTAGAAATATGAAAATAACCCAGTGCGATTTGTTCCTTTGGGTTTTATTATTATTAGTCAGTTGGCTGGAAATTCTGTTCTGTGATGGAATGTATTTAGCCAGAAGAATGTCCATTTGTCAATACACGAAACACTAAAGAACATAGATATTATTCTTTTACATAACTAGTTCGAGAAAACGTGTTAGCAGTTATCAAAAATTGATTATATATATATATATATATATATATATATATATATATATATATAAAGTAAATAAATTAAATAACAGTTAAATGCGTAGTGATGTCTTTTTTTCAGAACTAACTTCAGTCAAATGAAGGTTTTAAAGATGGAATGAAATCTACATAAATAAAAAGAAAGTATACTAAATGGCACGCCCACTAGAAAAAAGCCGTTTTTCTTTCGATGTTTAAAAAATGCACAGATCATGGCAACTGTGTGTGTGTGTGTGTGTGTTAATTGTTCTCAGCAACATATTTTTACATAACGTAATGAAAATCATATAAATGTTATTGAAGTATATACGTTATTAGATTTTCAGAATTATTCACAAAAAATTGAAAGTTTTATTGTATTTTATTGAAAAAACCACGTTAACTATAAAAAGCACATGCAACACTGTTTAATTTAGGAAAATCAGTAATGAATCACTGTATCCTACCATCATTATGCATTTGGTGCAATCTCATGTCGGAAGTGGTTAGTCAGAAATTTTTAACCCACGGTCAGAGAACATTTCACAAAATCATAGAAACTGAAAAATGAAGAATAGGAAGAATCTTTGAAGAAAGATAGAAAACAAATTGCACGCGAACTTGGCTGAAAACTAATGGGATTCAGTCGTTTCGTTTGAAAGCGAAAAACAATTAATTGCTTCGTAAAAGAGTTAAGAAGTCCGGGCAAAATACAACACATCCAACAGTCGCCGGAAGCAGAAGTTCTTTAGATTCTCATCTATTTTATTTTATAAGACTCCGTGTTTGGTCAGTGATTCCGGAATTATTAAATATTGAAAAATTCTTAAAAAAAATAATAATCAAAAGCGAATCTTACTTATATGATAGAAGAATCTAAAGAAGATCTCGGGAGAATCTTGAGATTCTGGAAAAAAAATCTAAAGAAGAACTGTTATATTATTGTTTCAGACATGGGATCTCGACCCAACCACTTTCCCTACAAAGTAATGTAACTTTTATGTACCTCATCTATAAATATTTTCATAGCAGTTGTTCTGATAAGCTTTCCTCCTTGGTACCTTTACTTCGTGAATTTGAGGTTAATACTAGATTGGCAGCTAGGTCGCATCATTTTACTCTTGAAATTTCAAAATGTAACCGTAACTATTCTAATGTTTTATTCTCTGGCACTTCTTGCTTGTGGAAATCATTTCCACCTTCTTGCCTTCTTATCAACTACAATCTTAAATAATTTAAATGCAAGGACAATCGTCATGTACTGTCTCCTCGAACCTAACTCTTTTTATTGTCCTTTCCACTCAAGACGTTTCCTCAGTTTTCTTCATTCTACTATCATACACTCTCAATAAAGTCATGCGTCTAAGTAGCTTTATTGCTTTTCATGCGTTGAACTAATAAAAAAATGCGGTGTACAGTTATAGAAAACTATGAAAAATAACTTGTCGATTGAGTAAATTTATATAGATATATTAAAAATGAGAATTTTTCAAAGAAATTCGGATGTATTGGCAATATATTATATGAATTAAATATTTCAAGATGAAGAAAAAAATGTTGTCGGGGCGACAGAAAGATAAATTGGCAAACTATTCACCATAAATTTGAATATTTCTATATTAATGCTGTAAATCGGATTATAAGATGTTTTGTAATATTAATAAAAGAATGGCGTTGAAATTATTTAAAGTGGATATTTTGGAAATGTAAGGTTACGTAGAAAGTAAAAAAAATGATCTTCTTGTTTCTTAAGTATTTGGCACCTTTTCTCAACTTCCGCTCTGTTGAAGAATTCTCTCAAATGAGAAAAAAATAACATCGTCATTTGCATTTTTTTGACAACCACTGTTAGATATGAAATTTCCAATTTGCCCCCATTTTAAAATAGTCATTCATGCAGAACAGGGGTTGCCGGGTCCTATGATAGGAAATGGGTATTTTTGTTCAAAGTAACATGTTTTAATTGCTTCTTGGATTAAATTAATCATTTATATAATTACTTTAATGGAAATTTATCGATTTTACTTGCCAACGCCATTATAGTGACTTGTCGAATATATATAAGATCGACAGAACGAAAAAACTTTTCAAAAGATTCATCTTGAACGTATAGATATATCACACACACACACACACACACACACACACACACGCGCACACACGCGCGCGCGCGCATGAGCGTGGATTGGATTGCTCAGTAATTAATGAGGGTTACAGCCATATCTGGTTAAAACACCGGTTCTTGTTCGATCATCAAGTTAAGCAATACCGAATCTGATCAGTAGATGGATACCTACTTAAGAATATCAGGTGCTGGAAGCTTAGATATGCTGGATACATCAGAGATAACGGCTCGGAATTGAAAGTCCAAATATAGTCGGGTTATTTATATTTATTTATTTTTAAAAGGTATGAATCCACAGTCATCTCTCCCAGCTATGAGTTAATTAGTAGGATTTGTAACAGTAAGTCCTTATTATTTCCCAAAACGTCTTACAATCTAAAAATAAGTTTTGGATTTATATAATCTGAAAAAAGGTCGATAAGCCAAAAGAAAGAAAAACCAGTCAGTCAGTTAGTCCGAAAGGGAAAACTTTTCTTTTTATTATGTCGATTCCGACATCACAGATAAAGTAGTGGTGTGTCATTGAATTTAATTCCACTTTCGTTAAATTGAACCACTGACATTCATTGAAGCTTGATAAATGTTTACAGAAACCAAACAGTGACGGCGGTGATTATATGAAGAAAATAGTGTTTTCTGATCTCGATCCTACGATACCACTTTACTTTCTGTATTTGCTATAGTTTCTGGAGAATTAAATTGTAGTTAACATTTTTGAAAACGTAGCTCCCTGCTCCTTCCCTCTTCCCACCCCTTCTCTCCTTGCCCCCTTCTCTCTCTGTCTACTTCCTTGGTAACAGTCGGTGTATGAGATCAGGCAAATTCATTATAGCGAAGGAGCATTTTCAAGATAAACAGGTTACTCCAACTAATAATACTAGTTCATCATTATCCTTCTTACCTTCATAAAATCATTAAGTATCCATTTCTCTCTCTCTCTCTCTCTCTCTCTCTATATATATATATATATAAGAGATATTGAGAGGGAAAAGGTGAAACTAAAGATAAAACACTGTTAGAATGTTAGATTCACGGATGTTTCAGCAAATGTGTGTTAATAAGAACTGACCTCGAAAACTTTATGATCTTGACTCGTGCCTACTGTTGATTTTGAAAAGACCAATGGTTTCTTTCGTTGCTGTTTATTTATCTAAAGAGATATTTTATTACGCATCCGCTTATTTGAGCAGTAGGATTTGTTATATTAAGATCACTGGTTCATCACTTAAAACCTAGAAAACGGCACCCTGATGAACAGCACTGCATCGAGACTGTGCAATATTCCAATACAATTACATTCATTGTTGAGTTGAAGTCATTAAGAGGACACTAATGACAACAGCTTGCGAGAAATAACTAGACTTAAAGCCATGTCGATAACAATGCTTGGCAGGGTGCACGACATCTGGCTCTAGAAACAACGCCCAAAGAATGGGAGGGCTACACAAATCTGTAATGTCAATATGAGGCTTCTATAATGCAAACGAGATCTAATGAAGAGAATTTGTTTAATATTGTCATCGTCTTTTATCAAAATCGCTTTCTGTCTCCTTTCTTGACGTAAACATAAATCCGCTTAATTAAGAAGGGAAGAGCTGATGTTTCCGCTTGTGTTTATTTCATATTTGTCCAGTTTAGATTGGCTTGATTCTATTGTGTTCGGTGCTTCAGAAAATGCCGAAGTTAGTGAGCAGCCATTGTTTAGGAAATGCTCTTGCTATGTCAGTGAATTTTAGCATTGTGATAATGCACCAATCAGCGAAGTCTCTAATGAAATCTATTGAATAATTCGAGTCATAAACGAGAGAATAACTTACAATCGCTTCTACTTTAGCTTCCGCGTTGACCTTTTACTGCTAAATATCGCGCTTTAATACGAATGTTTCATAAAACTACCGAATACAACCTTTGATACATTTTCAGCAAGTTATTATAATTATTAATATAATCAATCAATACGGATTGTATGAATGTCTTTTAAGTATATATATATATATATATATATATGGTCATCCACAGATATATATATATATATATATATATATATATATATATATATATATATATATATACATTGAGAAAAGCATACTTATCCGTTAAATATGTACAAAATATACTGGGACTTTGGTATTTTAAAAAGATTGTTTTTTTAGTATAAGAAGGATTGCTGAAATAACCTTACTCTCAAAAGAATCCTTTATTAGATTTTCAAAGTGAAAAAAAAATTTAAGCATCAACTTATCTATCTATCTATCTATCTATCTATCTATCTATCTATTTTTCTTTAAGATATTACTAAGTGTGTTGTTAAAATTAAAATATTCATCGATCAATTTAAGAAAATAGTGACCTATATTGATATTTTAAACAATTGGCAAGAAGTGTGATTGAACCATAAAACTTTTCTTTTTCTGTTTTTCGACTTATTAATACCAGTGCATTGTGGTGCTATGGATATGGGCACGGAACGAGAAATCAAGGAACCGAGTTCGAATTCTATTTGAATTCCTTGCATTCACTTACACGCAAATACCCCTGGGAAAGGTATTAATCCATTTATTCCCTCCAGTTATGGGTTAAATAACAGGACAGATTGGACTCTATAGCCTTGGCTGGCAACCAGTCTATCACAGAAAGTAATGGCCACCTACTGCGGGATAATCTTCTTCCCAGTCAGTCATGTTTCTTTCGAGACATGATTGCCCAGGCGTGTATCAGGTATAGCACTTGACTGACTGAATACCAGTGTTATTAGGGAATTTTAGATGAAATTATTCCTGTTTAAACCCACATTTTTGAGAGCGTTATTATAAGGGATTTTATTGTCATATATTTTACTATTAGAGGATAATCTATTTATCTTAGTATTAACAGTAGCGGGAATTTGTTTTATTACTTGGTGGGAGTGGTTAGAATTAACATTAAGGTATATTGTTTACTTACTATTATTATGAATGACTTAAAACTATTATTAGAGAGGTTCAAAGTAATAAAAACAGCTTTAAAAGATCTTCTAATAAATTTTTACTAAAGATAAATCAGGATTTGGATAAAATTAAAAAAACACATGATTCATGAATCAAGAGTGATAAGTCAAAATAATATAATTTTTTAAAAATATAACATTGATCCCTTCTGTTATCAGAAACAATCCTAAATAATATTTCCAGCATTTATAAAATCGATAAAAATCAAGGACCTGTCTCGAAAATTAACCTAGACACTGATGAGTTTGTTAGTAAATTTAGCATTAAAGATAGAATAGGTAAAATTCACCTAAAAATGCTTATATACTTTTAAAAGACCATAAACTTAACTTCGACAAGGAACTTGAAACACTTAATTAACACTTCCAAAATTAAGTTAGGACTTATTTCCAAAAATATAATCTAAATAATTAACACTATCCAAAGACCATCCTTTCATAACCCGTGGAAAGATTTCCCTGATACCATTAAATGGTTCAATAACATTCATAATAAAGTTTATTTGGACTATTGTCCTCGTTTTTACTACTATGACGTTTCGGTTGTTGAACGATCTGGCCTTTTTCAGGTGCCAGGAATTTCGAAGCATAGAAATAAATACAATATGAGAACCAGTAATACGGAGTTCTAGAGAAAAGTATTATCATCAAAGATTGCAATATAAGCTCTGGAAAAATGGTTACTGAGATATTAGGTTTATCACGCCCAGAAATTCACATGCTGATATCCTCGAGGATACATAGACGTTGGTTATTTGCAGCGAATTTACCCAAAGAGTTGTGAATTCAATATCAGGTTATAGCAGTGATGAATAAATATCTTTAAAAAGTTAAGTTAAAGGGAGATAACTACATGGCTAACAGAAGTAGCATCACACATGGACTGAGAATGATATACCCCAATGATTGTAATAAACGATTCGGTTTGAAATTCCTAGCATCTGAGGAAGGCCGAAGCGCGCAACGGTCGAAACGTTGTAAACATGAAAGTAAAGATGAGGACAATAGTCCGAATGATGTAAATGCTACCTCATCTCAGATGTATAGAAAAATTTTAAATACTCAGTAATCTTGAAAATTTAGGAAAATATACTTCGTAATCTAACGATTTATTGAATTGTAGATATTATGGCTTCAAATTTACTATATTTGTCTCTCTTATTTTTTGATAATGTCGAGCATTAACGACTGTATTGCCAAACATCGGTACGTTAATAAACTTGCAAAAAAAATAAACTCAAAATCCTTTTAAAAATATCGGTGTTTGATGATTTGTACTAATGTTTTCCATTTATGATTAGTAAATATAGTTTTTACTTAATAATGTCATCTAAAATGATGAAACTAACACAATGTTAAAAGTTTTTTAAACTTTTTAAATAATTCGAAATAAATACTTAAAATGAAAACAATTCTTGTAAAAATTTATTTTCATTCGAAAAAATGTTTTTTTTTCTGAGGACAATGTTCTTAATATATATTTAGTTTTCTTAAAGCAATACTTTAAATAGTAAAAAATACATTAATAGTATGAAATCTTTGTTAATTAATTGATTTCAGACTATTAATGTATTTTTTACTATTCAGAGCATATCTTCTGTAAATGGTGTTTTTGTTTAAAAAAATTAAATTCTCCAAGGAGTCCTGTTTTTAACTAACATAAATATTAAGAGGGTGGAATTATAATTTTTCGAAATTTCATAAAATTAAGTAAGTGGGGTTAACAAATGTAAAAAAAAATATTTTTATCAAATTTTCTAAAAATAAATGTTCAAAACTAATTTCATTTATTTGTAAATAATTTATCATTAAAATCAGACAATTATTTCAGTTTTGCAACATCTATTGAACAGGTGAAGAGGCTCATCCCTTTTTTCCTGTTTAGGATGCGGTTTCCGGTTTTCTCTTTCCCAATCTTTTCACTCTTTTCCTTTATTATTTTTTTTTCAAATGGAGTAGATAGACTAAACTATCGCCCGGTTCACACTCCACCCACATCTATTGAACAGGTGAAGAGGCTCATCCCTTGTTTCCTGTTTAGGATGTGGTCTCCGGCTTTCTCTTTTCCAGTCTTTTTACCCTTACGTAGCCCCCTGCGCATCAGTGGCGTTACCGCCTTGCTTGGGGTGATATGATTAAAAAAAAAAAAAAAAAAAAATTTTGCAAACAATGAGTTTTTTCACCGGAAAGTCGCTAAACTTCGCATACTAAAATACTACCTGCTGACGCATGAAAAACAAAATTCTAACCAAAATTCCGAACAAGCTAGAAAGGATGAAAAAATTAATTGAAAAAAAAGTATACCTTACTTAGCACTTTTGTTATAGAGGATATATCTTAATTGATATGCACACCCCATTTTTATTTATTTATCAAACATTACGTCATACGTCTAGCTGCTCTTGCACTCGATAAATCAACTTAAAGAAAATATGTCAACCACCATTGGTCGAAGTTGCATTCTCTTTTGTATGAGAAACTACCATTTGATCTAGCATGTTTTCCACTCCGTTACAAAGGACTTCACAGTAAGCAAGACTCTTTTTATCCTATTTAAGAAAGCACATACATTTTGCCCAGATTATTTTTCGCTGGAGCCTTTAAAGAAATAGAGAATTAATGGATTTATTTTTAATCCAACATTTTTATTTCTTCAAACATTATAATGGCACATCTTCTTTGAAATTTACTTAAATGGATTTACTTAGATTTATAGGATATGCAGGTCATAGACTTATTACACACTGCTTAATAAATAAGTAAAAGTGGGGCCGCTATTTCAAATGTCCACTAATAAGAAGGTCGTCTTGAACGGGCATGCCTCCACATCCTATCACGTTCTAGGCCCGATGTTCTTTCTGATCTTCAGCAATGATCTCCCTGATGTGAACAAATCCCAGGTAGGTATCTACGCTGATGACACAACCATTTACTCCAGGCTCAAAGATAACCGCGCTGCCCATATTGAGAAGGACCTCCAATCTGTGGTGGACTGGGTTAAGAAATGGCTCGTAAACTTTAATGCTTCCAAAACAACGCTGCCGTCACCACCATAGATAGTCTCTTATGCACCCCATCAACATGGAACTAGATAATATCCCCGAAAGCAATACACTGCGCCTCCTCGGCCACAGTTTCTCTTCCGACCTCAAGTAGAACGATTACATTGAATCAATGGCTAAATTTACTGCTAAGAAAGTTGGGTCAGTGTCGGGCTAGAACGTTTTCTAGCCTGAGTCCATCTTGCACATATACAAATCAACTATCCACCCATGCATTTGTTATATCTGGTCGGGCGCCCCTGCTATTCATCTCGGGTTTCACAACAGGCTCCAGAGGAGAATATGTAATGTGATAGGTTTTGACCTGTCAGCTTGACTCCTGCCACTTTCTCACCGCCGAGATGTGGCTTCCGTCTGTCTCTCCTACGAATATTTTCATGGCTTCTGCTGCGACGAGCTTAGGTCACTGGCGCCTCTCTCTACAAGAATTTACTCCAGTAACTAAACTGACAACAAGGTCTCACCCTTTTACAATTAAAACAACCAAATGCAGCCGTCATTTCTACTCCATTTGGTTCTTTTCTCGCATTTCCCGTTTGTAGAAGTCTCTTCCAATATTCTTGCTCCCTTGATAGCTACAATCTCCAAGAGTTTAAATGCAATGTTAATTGCCATCTCTTATCTCTTTGACTACAGTTATTTTCTTTCTCCAACACCCTTTATATCATGTTCTTCTTTCTTTTTACTCTATTCTTACAGCTCTTTTTACACCAGTATTCCTATCCTTCTCTTGCCCTTTCTCTGACAACCCACCGTAACCTGTTCGTTTTTCATTCCCTTTCCTCGTATGTAAACTTTCACACTCCTCTTATGTAGTCCCCTACGTACCATTGGCGTTACTACCTTGCTTGGGGTGAAACGATTAAACAAAAATTGTTTGAAGTAATAAAAAATCCAGATTCAAAATAAATTCATAAATTCTTCATTTGTTTCGCTCCTCGTCATATTGATTGTCAAAATTTCTATTGATTGAAGAATTCATTACAAATGCAATCGTACCTCAATGAGGGAATACAATTTAATTGAAAATTGCGTGAATTCATAGAAACATAGAAAAATATAATCATGACTGAATAATGATTTGGTGATTTTATATCTAAGAAGATTCTGTATAAATAGTATAGAATACGTATATATATATATATATATATATATATATATATATATATATATATATATACATATATAGTCACTTAAATATTACTTTTAGCAAATACCCATACTTGGGTGGACGTGGACGCTCCGTTTATTTATCAAACACTATATTTTAATCATTTTCGTCTACCGGCCTGAGTAGAGACGAAATCTTATTAAAACATGACACATAACAGGAGAAAGTTCGTTATATCTGACGCGATTTAGAGCAACTCGAGGAAGTCCATTGTGGCTCCATACCAGTGATAGAGCGTTTGTAAATAGATAGTGTGTAAATAGGAAACCACACTCCACCAGACGATCAGTTTCACGACTGAAGGTGATAATCACTTGGTCCTAAGTTGGCGTAAAGCTAACATCCATCATTACATCCATACTGAGTATATGTATAAATGCTATCTTTCTGCATATATATATTGATTTTACCGCTTAGACGTGGTACAAGGCCAAGATTATGGGGTATCCAGTGAGGATCGCACTCACTACTTAGTTGTAACAGGTTCTAGCGAGACAAGATTACTGACCATAACACCATCTCGAGTTATATATATATATATATATATATATATATATATATTAGCTGTGTTTGAAATAGATGCATCTTCCGTATCACTGTCAGTTGTTTGTTTTTGCTATTCAAACTCGCATGTGTTCGTATTTTTAATAGGGACTTCAAAAGAATTTTCCTGGCGCATCACATTCATCCTTCCTTGATTTAATTAGATATGGTCTTGTATTGTGCTTATTAAGTTATACTAAAAAGATTATCTGCACCGTTATGCACAACTTTCATTTTTTTCTCTCTCTCTTGATATATTTGTGGGTTCTACTTTTTCTCGTTCTCTCCCTAAACAAACACTTACATACGCCTATACACGCACGCATCCTCACACATATGTATGTATGTATGTGTATGTTTGTTTACGTGTATCCATGAATATTATGGTTTATTTCTCACTCACGTAAAATGTAGACCTAAAAATAATATTACTGGTTTTACAATTAATCTTACTGGCTTCACTGGAGACTAGATGTATATAAATTAGTATATATGAAATGCATTCTTTATATATACGTCGTATACTTGTGTGCGAGAGGAAGTTTGTGAGTCTGCGTATAAAATAGAAGGTAACAGATAGAGAAAGAAAAAGAGAGGAAACGTTTCAGGGAGTTGAGCATCGTAATGTGAGTAGGTAATTGAAAAAAGCTTGTCTTTCTGCATCAATATAATTGAATTGATATTTAATGGTTTTCAATCAAAGTGATTTCAGTGGTTCTTGATTTGAATATGTTTCCAGAATAAGTTCATGAATCTTTCATGAATCAGTTTCTCTATCCTATTATATAAAGTATCATTCTTTCTCATTATATAATGTCTATTTTACTTTCTCATTATGTCTAGTCTCTCTCTCAAGCTCATTATATAAACTCACTTACTCTATTCAATTAAATAAAGTCTGTTTCTCTGTCTCATTATATATAGTTTCTTTCTCTATCTTTCTCTATCTCATATATCTAGTCTCTTTCTATATGTAATTTTATAAAGTCTCTCTACAGCATTTTATAAAGTATCTTTCTTTATCTAAACTTATTTATAAATGGAGCTTTGTGTGTCTGTGTGTGTGTGTGTGTCTGTGTGTGTGTGTCCGTTACCTATAGACTCCGAAATGGCTGAGCCGATTTTCTTGAAAATTTATACAGTACTGCTATACGCGTCTGCGAGTGTTTTTAGCTAGGTTTTGTGTCGAGGTACCCCCGATAAATATCGAAAATCGATAATCGAAAAAATCGGGTTATAGAAGGAGTGGTCCAATTTTAATCAAATTTGATACACTCATAGACAAAGATATAAGAAACGATATTCAGAAGTTTCAAGGTTGCAGTTCTTACAATAGTGCAGAAAATCGATAATATAAAATGTTTGTGTGTCTGTTTAGCTACCTGTATGTCTGCACTTTTTTCAGCCCTTTTATTTTACTTTTTGCTTCGGGTTTGGCTCTAAGTTGGTATAATTGTAGTTCTTAGTCTCAGCCATGATACCATTTCCTCAGAGGACTTATTTAGTCTTCAAAATTCAGTTTACGACGAACAAAAGTTATTTGATATCGATACCAGGATATCAAAATTTGACTTACATCCATTCATTTTTCTTTCAGTCTACGGTTTCACTTTAACTGGAAACAACTATTGCTTTTTAGTCTTTCGTGCCAACGTCCAAAGAGTCTGAGCTCCAGGACCATGGATTAGTTTTAATGCTTTCATTACACCCGAGCAATACCGGGCTATACTGCTAGTCTCTATTTATCCTCGCTGCTGATCTTGAGAAGGACCTCCAATCTGTGGTGGACTGGGTTAAGAAAAAGCTCGTCAACTTTAATGCTTCCAAAAAGAAGCTGTTATTCATTAACTACCATAGATAGTCTCTCCTGTCCCATACCCATTATCATGGATCAAGCTAGTCTCCCCGAAAGCAATATACTGCGCCTCCTCGGTTTCACTCTCTCAGCCAACATCAACATTGAGTCAATATCTAAATCTACAGCTGGCCGCACACAGCTACATCTGTGTGTGCGGTTAGAAATTTTTTCTTGCCTGAGTCAATCTTGCACATTTACAAATCAACCATCCGACCATGCATTGAAAATTTTTGTCATTCTGGTCGAGCGCCCTTCCTATCCATCTCGGAGTTCTCGACAAGATCAATGGAAGAATCGGGCAATGTGATCGATCTCCACCAAGCAGTTCGACTCCTGCCCCTTTCTCACCGAAGGGGTGTAGCTTCCCTCTGTCTCTTCGACAAATATTTTCATGGCTTCTGTTTTACGAGAATTTACTCGAGCAACAAAAATGGGAAACATGATTCCATCCTTTTACAGTTACAACAACTAAATGCAGCCACCGCTTCTATTCCACAGCTTCTTTATTCGGACTTCCCGCCTGTGGAACTTCCTTCCCTATACTTGCTTCCCTGATAGCTACCATCTACAAGAGTTTAAATGCAACGTCATTTGCTATAATGCATCACCAGGTATTGGTTCCAGAATTTCAGCTCGGGAGATTTATCCGTTTGTGATGAACTCCGATGTGGCTGGCTACAGGTCCTATATGAGGTCCTCAAAACGGTCATAGAGAACAATAAACGAAACTGTAGTAAGCTTCATGAACACTTCCAAGTTTCTGATGAAACAGTAAGATTCACCTGCACTGCCTAAGGAATGCGTATAAGTGAATGACTAAAAGTGTACAAGTTTTCACCACGGGCCTCCGTGACTTATATCTCAAGACCGCCTTTACATCCACGCAAGATCATGCTCTGTATCTGGTGGATTTGTTAACAAGTAGTAAACTGTGAGTTGTTACTAATGAACCAAACCATCACTTCGGACTTGTACTCGCAGCATTTGAAAGGTGTGCAACAGGTACTGGAGTAGAAGGAGCCAACATTTGTTAATCGCACGGATGAATTATTTTTTCTTTATGTGTCGCTAGTGGTAAGGTAAACCATACACTCACTTGGACCTCGCGTCAACAGATTATCACCTCTTCAATTCTCTGGTCAGTGTTCGTAGAAAACCTTTCGCAAATGAGGTTGACTTGCGGCATACAGTCACAGGTTGTGTCCAAAACAACCTACTTTTATCGCCACGGCGTTGCCCAGCTGAAGACTCAAGTTCTGTGTGCCAAAGGGGATTAATTTGATGACAAACGGTATATAAAATTTGCTGTATATATTTTTTGTCTAGTAATTCAAAAAAACGTCAAGGATGTTTTGGCTAACTTGCATATAACCGCTTTCAAGTTTTCATTATATCTCGTTCGATTCTCTATCGAATTATATATAGTGTCTTTCTTTATCTCATTATGTATAATCTACTTGTCTATCCCATTATATATATATTTCTTAGATATCTATATAATAAAGTATATTGGAACGTATGTATTGAGTTTATTCATCTTTCTATTTTATTTGCCCCATGCGCGTATTATATTTGGTCACACGCGCCTCAGCAATATATATATATATATATATATATATATATATATAAGGTAGGTCACAAAAAGAGGTACAAAATAAAGTCTTATCTGAGCATACTCGTAGCGTTTGATCTTGTTGGTTTGCTTAATGATAATGTGCACAGCTATCCTGGTGTGACAACCGTCTGGTGGATTTTTGAGGCGACTGTTCCAACTGGTCATTGACGTCTTTAGCATGAACCGACGTCCTAGCTGGCCTTTGTTATTTTTAACCACATTTGCAATTTTTCTAAATTTTTTTACCAAATGTGTAATCATATAGCAATGGGGAATATTCCTCCCAGGATATCCGCGTCAAAATTGCTTTTTAACAAGTGTAGATGACTTTATTGCAAAATACAATTCCAAAATCTTTGCCCTTTCCTTTTACCGAAAACTGTTCGTAGTGATCCATCTTGTTGTCAGATAAAACCTAAAGGTGTGCTATGCAACTCGCCCAAAAAAAGAAAAAGAATCAATTATTTCTTTAGAAAATATGAGCCTCTAATTTTGTCACTTCTTTTTGTGACTCACCATATATATATATATATATATATATATATATATATATATATATATATTCAAAATAATACCTAAACTGACTCTGTAAATATCTAAATCCTAAATTTCTACAAAGATAAACTTTAAGAAAAACGAATAACCGACAGAATCTAATTCCGTTAACATCCGTCGCACTAAGGCGTTGGATAAGAGGGGGAAAAAAAAAGAAATCCGCAGAATAAAGACAAGACATACAATACTCCGCAGTAAAGAAAAAAAACCCAAACGGAACCAACCACAAAAAAAGAAGAAAAAGTGCTCGATACAAATACAAACAAATGCAAAAGTACAAATGAAAAGCAAAAGTAGAGCAAAGACACATAAAGAATCACAAGATAGCCAAAACCTACCGCGGTTGCACACAACGGCTCGTCAGGGCCTGACGAGCCGTTGTGTGAAACCGCGGTAGGTTTTGGCTATCTTGTGATTCTTTATGTATATATATATATATATATATACTGCTTCAGATATAACTAAAATATATATCTGTAAAAATAGAAAATGGGAAGTTCTCGAGAATGCCGCTATCGAATATTATCCAAATACAAATCTGCTATATAGATTCTTTATAAAATATCTCCATTTCTGAAAGAACTACCTCTTTTACCAGCCAATGTACATAACCATACAAACGTTAAGTTAAAAAAGAAACGGTTACATTCATAAATTCCTTTTATTTAAAATATAGAATACATAAATTAATTCTAAACGAAAATAATTTACATATAAATGCGGAGACGCTTCATCAATGTCATGGTGAAACCATTCAACATTATTATTTAAAAAGGTTCGCTAGTCAATAATCCGATAGTTGCCTACGTGTGTAGAAGCAAGCGGAATACATTTTAAACATTTGTTATGAGTCACTGTGTTGAGGTACAACAATGGCCTTTTGGACATATGCTTATATGTGCGTTTTATCTTTTTTTGATATCAGGAAATCGTTTTTTCCCACCAAAGTTTGTAAACGTATTTTTGGATTGTATCTTGGATTGTATTTTTTAGACTTTAAACCTAATAAATTAAAAACGAAAGATTTGCGACACATGTTTATATGATTTTTTGTCCTTGTTTTGGTGTGAGGAACCCATCTTCAAACTTTGTAAAGTATTTTTGGTACATCCTGTATATATTTCCACAGGAGTTTTTTTATTCTTCATGTTTTCTTAAAAACGGCACACAGATATTTAAAACAATTCTCATTTACATACAGGCCAATGAATATGTGGATACAATGATTACAAATCTTGTCTGAGTATTAGTGATAGAGGACTTTCAACCATACTCCTGGTCATGTTTATGACCCAGGTTATTAGGACGCATTCAGTCATTTAAGTGCCATACCTGATACACGCTTAGGCGATCATGTCTCGAAAGAGACATGACTGACTGGGCAGAAGATTATCCCGCAGTAGGTTGCCATTGCTTTCTGTGGTAGACTGGTTGCCGACCAAGGCTATAGAACCCAATCTATTCTGTTATTTAACCCATAACTGAAAGGAAGAGACGGATTAATACCTTTCCCAAGGGTTTTTGCGCGTAAAGGAATGCAATGAATTCAGCTGGGATTCGAACTCAGTTCCCCGATTTCTCGTTCTGAGCCGATATCCAATGCACCACAACGCACATCTTTCCCATATGAAAATATTTTTTAAATTCTTATATTTTAAGGTGATATCAAGTGCAGTGGATGGGTGATTTTTATTAGCTAAATATATTGTCAGTTTTTGAAGGAATCATTTATTCGTGACGAGAATATAAATATAACGGCGAAGAATTAAAAATCAATTAAAATATATATTTGAATATAGGAAAAACGGTACATTTACTTTTATATGTCTAATAGAAGATGAGGACGTTTGTTTATTTACTAGTTTTTACAAGAAATTTGCCTTTATCAGTGAGCTTATTAAGATCCTCCTCACTCATTCATTTCACACTTTCTCCAAAATGCAAACAGGAAATAATAGTTAGTAGTATCAAAGCCCGGCGTTGCCCGTGCAACTCAGAACATTTTAGTAGTAGGAGAAAAAAAATATATTTTCTTTTGTTTTGCGTAAACGTGATTTGATGCTTTGTGTGACACTGTAAACAACATTGCGTTTGTTTTTGTTTGAAAATTACGGTGGAAATATTTACATTTTTTGTTGACTAAAAGAATTTTACATAAAAATAAAAAAATTTTATTTTGTTTTTCTGAAATGAGAAATATAAAAAATATTATGCTCTCAGTTCAGAAATTTTCAAAGAATATTTAAAAATGTAGAAATATAAAAACTATTACGCTCTCAGTTCAGACATTTTCGAAGAATGTTTTAAAATGTAGAAATATAAAAACTATTATATGCTCTCAGTTCAGAAATTTTCGAAGATATTTAATTTTAAAGAAAAAAAATTAAATATAAAGTCTCATTATTTTTTTTAAAAGAAAAATATTTTGGTCGCGTTTGACACGTGATTTGATTTCTGTGATGTAATTCAGTAACCATCTTAGATCTTAAATGTTTTATGTAGCAAATGTAAACAATCTGCTCCATTGGCCAAAAAGTGCGAAAGGGATAATTGCTGAACTTAAATTCAAAAAGTATGTGTCGACCTGGCTTCCCTGTAGATATGTGCCCCTAGAAAGTTTGAATGGCGTAGCTTAAAAATGTAGGCGTGCATAGCTTACAGTCACACAGACTCACATATTGCCTTTTATATATATAGATTATTGTTGGTTCAAATTTTAGTTTGTCCGCTTTTATGAGATTCTCACTTTTATGATTTTCTCACTTTTTCTTCTTTTAGGCACCCTGTCCCTTTAGGATGAAGGCGATCATGGCCTTTCACATCTTCCTGTTCCTTAAAGTTCTTAATAAATTTTGTCATTTTGTTATTTCTCACAAACCCTGTTCAGTCATGTTCATCAAGTATGTTACAAGCAGCTTTCCCCTGTCCCTGTTTCCCTTATTATGTCCTGTGAGTATCAAGTTTTCCAAGGTCTCCATCTTTATTACGTACTTCAGAAATTTCAACAACCTGTTCCTGATGCTAAGTTTTTTCCTTTTTGTTTTCCTTTTTCTCTGAAACCTCGTCGTTGCTCACATATTAGGAGCATGTTTTCCTCAGCATCTTTCTGTAGAACTAGATTTCCGTTGCCTCAAGTCTCTTCTTTATCTTTGAAGAGATTGTTCAGAATTCGCTACCAAACAGGAGGACAAATATCACATAACAGTTCCATTACATTGTCTAAAAAACAGTGTTTCATTTTCTTTTTATTCTTTTCATAACTACTACGTACTCTTCTTCGATAAGCTTCATGATTAAAAAACAAAACGTTTTTGTTATCGTTAATAATTACATTTGACAAGCTCAGCAAGACAAATAAAATTGCAATCGTTGTCCATGATACATAAACAACAAATAGGATTCTAATGTGTAAGGGATCATATTCTTGTATTTTTCCATATAAGAAGTTTCAAATAAATTTAACAATGATTAATGATAAAAACATTGATCGGATATCCTCTATATTATCAAAATACTCTAAAATAATTTTTGCATTGCGTAAAATAAACAGTTTTCTTTCGAAGTTTGACGATATTGATTAGGATACTTTATAAAATAATTGGAATTTACAGTAATGTTTCTCAAAAACATTTCTTTATTTAGATTCTAAATTTCTGACAAAGAGTAAGAAATTTAAAATCTAAATAAAGAAATTAATTATTTTCTGACAATCCTTCATTGCATATACAGAAACATTTCAATCTCCAATTATAAACGCTCGCCCTATATCAGGTACCTAAGAGGATATATATATATATATATATATATATATATATATATATATATTGGATGGATGGATATCTATTTGGCTTATTTTGGTTTATTTCTGAGGCCACACAAGAATTTAACTGATAATTTTTACACCCTGGAGGAAGAATTTCTCTTGATTCAGCTAAAACCACGCCATCTCTAGAAAACTAAATTCATTTTTCTTTATCTTTGTCTTTGAACCGAAAGCTAATTATTTGCACATTTCTTATGGCAAGGATTATGTTTATCGCTTTTACTTGCCAGACATTTTCAAAAATTATCTGTTCTATCTGTCTGGCGATTAGTTTATACTGATAGTGTTACCATCCTCTGCTGCCACCATTTTTTTATTTTAAATTGCGTGTACCCCACCGTCACCATCGTTACTACTAGATTACTACTTCCGCTACTTTTTATATATCTATTGTCACCCTTAATCTGACTATTACTTCCGGCTCTACTCCAAATGCTACAGTCGTAAAGGTTCTCTGGAATTAGTTCAATAATAACTAGATTAATAGATGTCATACAATTGCAGACGTATAATAGAATAAATTAAGTTTAGCTACTGGTCGATCGTCATGAAGTAGTTACCTTCACTCATTCGCTGAAAAAACAGTATAACATAACGCTAAAAAGCACCAAACTTAATAAAAAGAAAGTTTTATTGTCAAAAGGCTCATGTTATTATTAAAAGAATGATCACTATATTTTTAATTATTTAAAATAAAAAAATCCTTTCTAGCACGCTTGAAATTTTGGTTTAAAATCTTGTTTCTTCCGTCAGTGGGTGACCAGATTTTTACAAGCGTTTACTATAGCAAATGCAGTATAACGACGCTCATCTTTTCGCCTTTGGAAAATACATTAATTTAGAAATTCATGCAAAAAGCAAATGGTCGGATTTTCATGAAACTTTCAGTATTTATTCACAAAAGACTGCAATTATTTTTAAGTCATTAGTTTTATAAAATCATGAAAAGAAGATATTTTTACATCTGCTACCCACCTCCAATCATTTTCCTAAAATATCTAGAAATTGACAACTATCTGCAAATTTTGTTTTATTAGAAAAAAGCAGAACTTTTTGCGGAATGTAAATCACCTTTTTTGTTTTCAATCAGTAGCTACGTTTCTGGAAATCTACTCCGGATAGTGAAATAAAAACACAATAAAACTATGCTACTTTTTCTTTAGACAAGCTTTTAAATGCTTTTATAAATAATATATATATATTAAAGACATCATATTCTGAAGAAAAAATTCGATGAATAATAAATTTTTACAAGAAAGTTTTCACTTTGACTTTTTAATTATAGTAATTTATAAAGTTTCAAAATTCTATTAAAATTTCTTTCAATCACTGTCCATATTAGATTATTAAGTTAAGACCGTATTTACTAATCAAAAATTAAAGAGCTCAATATAAATCTTTATGCAGCAAGATTTTTAAAATAATTAATTTCTTTCTGTTTGTATGGATCTTGTTTTTTAGTTTTTTTTGTATGAAAGCTCCTAAATGATATATCATTAAAAGGTCACATGTATTAAGGGTTTTTTTCCCTTAGAGGATAAAAAATCCTGATATAAACTTTTTCGGTAGTGTACAATGCTTCATATTTAGTGTGTACGTTTTCACACTCAACAGGCTTTGTAAATCCTCCATACAAAATTTAAAATTTTATTTTTTAATTTCTAGTTTTCTATTTTTATAATTCTGAAAGACCTGACAGATCTGTCAATTTCTTCTTTGCTTATTGAGTATCCAAACTATATAAAAGGCCTGCATGAAATACTCAATTGTAACATAGTTGGCCCAGATAATCAGACATATTTATTTGGACAATTGATGGTGTAAACCGTGATTATGTTGGCAACATCATGAGTTATGTAAATCCATTTTATAGGGTTTTCCTCTCTCAATGATACATTTGATATTTGACAACTATCAACTGAACAAATAGGAAGTTGATGCTGACCATGTTATGCAGGACCATTGTCTGGTAAATCAGCTCAGGAATGATGACTATTGAAGAGGCAACAGAAGAAATAAGAACGACCATTTTCATGGCCACAAAATATTCCCAAAAGCCTTTGTTGCACATATCAGCGTGTTTTTATATATTGTTTTGGGTATCGGATGATAATTAAGTAATATAATAAGTGTAAATATTAATGTAATTAAAAATGTAAAGTACTGTGAAAATATAAAAAAGATAACTTTTCCATACCGTAACAATCATAACAATTAATAATAATAAATAATAATATGAAAAATAACTTATTAAAATATATAAATATATAATAAATATAATGCCATAATATTTCATAAATTATTGAGTTACTCCTATTATGATACTTTATTTCATTATTATCTCATTTATAAAGTAATAAATAATTCATGAAAATATTATGTTATTTTTTTAATTACTAGGTAGATAAACACAGAAAAAACGTCCACTTAAGTTTTATAAATGTATGTCAATTCTGATCAGTCATACTTAGCTTTTCATCAATCTCGTCACGTCTTCGCACCTTCTTGATTAAGAAATACTTTATTCTAAATTTCCTGCTATAAGCAAATAATACTTGTTTGAATTAGATTAATTTAATTTTATACTTGTTTACTTTCCACAAATAACGTGTCACATATGTATGTTTTATTTTTTTTTAATTTTTAAAACGTAGAAATATTTTTGTTCACAAACCCGTCCAAATTTCAAACATGGCCGCTAAAATAAAGAATCTCAAAATTTTAGATTCCAATCAATATAGTTTATATCTGAAATACATCAGCTTACATTGCTTATTGTAAATAGCAAATTTAATTATTTAGCTTTCAATTAAAGCCAAAATGAAAGCTCCAAGAAAGATTTTCCATTTATCAAAATTCACTTTAAACCGTGAGTATCGAAAATGAGTGAATGTACCTATCATAAAGTTATCATGGAAATCACGAGCGTCTGGAAAACAATCTATATATTATGTGCTATATATTTGCTTATTTCAATTCTTATACGTTTTCCGCTATTATAGAATGATGTCGGTCCCTACTATATTAAGGTCTTCGGAAGGTGATGGCATTTTATCTGGAATGGTATAAAAACAAATATCTATCAATATTTAAATTAATTTAGATATGAAAGTGTTCGGAAAGTAACGACGTTTTTCTTGAAAGGATATAAAACAGACGTAAGTTGAATTTATTTAATTATGATATATCAAAAACTGAATTAGCTACTTTTTCAACAACTGCAGTCGAACAGAAAGCATCATTTCCATTACTCATTTAAAGAAATTTGCGTTTTATCCCGAAAAATGTTGAAAAGTTCTGTTTTCAACTTTTGTTGTTTCTGAAGGTTCTATCACTTAGGGAATGAGCGACATAACTGAAAATCATTCGGTACTAAATTTAATTTAATGAATCTAGAAGATGTGGAAATAAAAATCCCATTAATTTCATTATTCCCTTTTTTTGTTTTTTTTTTCAGGATGTGATTTTGCATTGATATGCTGAAGAACACTTTTCTGTTTCGGATTTCCATGTCAATTTTTTGTCGGGGGATACGATACTACATATATACATTTATTTTTGTATTTGTTTGGTTTGGATGCCTCTAATAACTGTTTCACATCTTGGATTGCCCATTTTTTGTACAATCATGAATTCTACCCTTGTTTTTACAGGGAATTCTTGTTGAAATAGTGGTACATTTCTAATTAGTGTCAATGGCTAATGTTCGAACTTCGGTAAAATCAATGCATGCAATTTTTCAGGCTTTCGATGAATTATTTTTCGTACTACATTTAGTTTTCATATTTCCGTGTTTGATAATGTTAATGGTGAAATGTTAATGGTGAAATGTTAATGGTGAAATGTTAATGGTGAAATTAGCCGTTTCCACACAAGAAATATAAAGTATTTAATGACCTACACGTTACTGTCGATTAGTTAAAACAGTTTTTCAGAAAATTAGACTTAAAATAAAGTAACTGTTATAGCTCATTCTAATATTATTTCCATCCAAGATTTTTGTTTGAAGCAGTCTGAAAATTTAGTATCTTGTTATATAATTTTTTCTCTTTTTGTTACGTATTATATCTTTGTTGTTATGGCTGTTGGAATGCTCAAATGATGTGCTTTTTGTCGTTTGATAAAACTTTTTGTGATTAACCAATTAGCCACAACTACATTCTCAATGTTATCTTTAACTTCTAGCTAATCAAAAGAAAACTCTGTTGTGCCAGATATAGTGTATGATGTTTAGCAATCTAGTCTCGCATGCCCATTCGGTAGTATTGAATTTGGTACTTATGTGTGACCCGCACTTGTAACTTGCATGAGACTCTGCTTATGAATGAGCGCCACTGTGGTATATTTTTTGGCAAGAATAAAACTCAGCTCATTACTGAAATTTCAATTAAATCCTTACTAAATTTTGTGTTGTGCCAGACTAATGCAACTTTGTAAACATCACGAGGTACTTTGCCATTGTGAAATGACGAAAAAGCTACGCTAGCGAGATTGAACTTAATCAAAGTTTCGACGTTTGTCGTCTTGTAACCAGCTAAGCAACATTTAGCGAATGATGATTTAGAAATGAATTGGTTTTTTTGTTATCTAACGACAAACTAAAATTTGGACTGAATGGAGAGGCTTGATTTATGATTATTTTTGATTAAGAAAACATCCAACAAAATGTCGAAATTACTGATCGTCTGTTTACTTTCGTTCAGTGTAGAATCGTTGTGAGGAATATGAACAAACAACGCAATAATCTTTTGAGGATCCGATCACGAAACTGCTAATTAGAATAGCACCTGCTCAGCTGGAAAAAAATTCATAATCATTAAAGACGTTTATTGAATATTTAGAGAAGCGTCACCTTTTGTTGTTTTTAATTTTTACTGTTTAATATTTCTTTAAAAAATCCATGCTGTTCAATAATAATATTAAAAAAATCTTTCGCTATGGAGACATAAAACACAATTTTTGATGATTAATTTTGCAAGAGTTTCAGAAGAATCAGAAGAACAAATTATGGAATTTTATTACTTTGGAAATTTGGAGAATAACTGAAAGTAAAAAACAAACAGAAATAAATTGTACTAAAATTTTGGCGTGTGCGTGGATCTGCTCGTCACATATTTTATCTGATGAGTGAGATTTTAATAAGAAGCAATTTAAAAAACAAACCCAAAATTAAAGGTACGCTAAATACGTATGCAAATGACTATCTTTACGCTTTGATATACTTTTAGAATCAGGTATAGCTGCTATTCACATAAAAGCATCAGTTAAGAGACATCATTGATACTTTATATCGAGAAGCAAGGAGATGTAACAGTTACTAGCATGGCAGATGGAATCGGCCAACCAAGTTCAAATTGAGAGTTCATTTTTTGTTTTGTTTTCACTTACCATTCATACCAATTAGAAAGACATGCATTTGTTTCTCTCTGTTTCGTCACTTGGATTCTACGATGACTAGTAATGAAAAGAAGTAATGAGTGAGCACTTTTTTATAATCATATCATCCCAAGCAAAGCAGTACTGCCACTGGTGCGCAGGAGATGACATGAGAGAAGAATGAGAAGAAAAAGGAACAAGATACAGGATAAGAGAAAGATGGCAATTGACGTTACACTTAAACTCTTGGAGGTTGTACCTATCAGGGAAGCACGGAAGGGAGATCCACAAACGGGAGGTGCAAGAAGAGACATTTTTAGACTAGAAGAGGCGGTTAAATTTGACTATTTTGACGGTAAAAGAGTATGACCTTGATGCCAATCTATCAGTACCAGTAAATGCATGTGGCGATGGAATTAGGGAAAAGAAGCTCGTCAAAGCGGTTGCCATAAAAATACTTTTAGAAAAGACAGAGGGAAGCCACATCACCTCAGGGAGAAAGTGACTGAAGGCGAGCTGCCAGACCAATTTCATACGATTTTTTTTATTTGTTTAGTTTTTCAACAATAAAAAAAAACTTCCTATATATGGCTTATTACGACATTAAAATCAAACAGGAGCATTTGATTTCATTTTTTAAGTTCATTTTTTAAGTTCATTTTTTGAGCTGGGCTCGAGTACCGACCACAGTCACAATTACAAATGTCAGTAAGCGTAGCTTAATTTGGCAGAATGGGAAGAATAGTAGGGAGATTGTGATGCACCAATATTTAAATTGTGGATGTTTTAATGCCTTGAAACTCAACATTAACAAATTTGACCTTAGCTTAGAATATTGATATTTGATGCCAATGGCCAACAGGTAGTTACTTCTGCATATAAGCAGAATTCAAAATGTTAATTCTCGCGGTCGGTTATTTCGTTAGTTCAGCCTCATCTTCAGCAGTACATAAAATATGATTCTTTGCTTTTACTTACCTTCAGTCAGTTAAGTGCCATACGTGATACACGCTTGGGCGATCATGACTGACTGGGTAGAAGATTATCCCACAGTAGGGATCCATTACTTTCTACAGTAGACTGTTTGCCAGCGAAGGCTATAGAACCCAATACGTCTTGTTATTTAACCCATAACAAGAGGGAAGAGACGGATTAATACCGTTTCCGTTATTTATCTTAGTTTTCGCAAAAGGCCACAAATATGGGTAAACACAGGATCGAAGTAATTATACAGTAGTAATGATTTGTATAGTGATATTCTATTTTGCTAATTATGCGAACAGTAAGTGGAAGAATGAGTCTGTAATTTTGTTTTCTTTTTAATCATTTCACCCCGAGCAAGGCAGAAATGCCACTGATGAGCGGGGGGGCTACATAACTGTAAAAAGATTAATTAGAAAAGAGTGAGGAGTACAAACTAGTTAGAAAGGAGCAATAGAAAGCTGAGAATGCAGGTGCCATGACAGAGACATAGGTGGAGAGAAAGGGAAGGACATACGGGGGTGGGGAGGGAGCTAGAGTCCAGTGGTTAATAGATGAGTATTGACATTGCATTTAAATTTCTGGAGGTTGTAGCCGTCAGGAAAGCAAGAATATGGGAGCGAATTCCACAGGCGGGAAGTGCGAGAGAAGAAGCTGCAGGAGTAGAATTGTCGTCTGCATTTGGCTAACTTGACTGTGAATGGGTGGGACCCAGTTGCCAGTCTGGTTGCACGAGTAAACACCTGTTGAGGAGGCACCAGTGACTTAAGTTCGTCCGAGCAGAAGCCATGAAAGTATTTATAGAACAGACAAAGGGAGGCCACATTTCGACGATGGGGAAGTGGCTGCAGTCGAGCCGCCAAATCAGTACCTATCACATTACAGACTCTCCTTTGGAGCCTGTCAAGAACACGGAGGAGGACGGCAGGGGCGCCTGACCATAAATGACAGCAGTACTCCATGCACGGACGGATGGTTGACTTGTATATATGCAGGATGAATTCAGGTGGAAAAAACATCCTGGATCGACATCGTGACCCAACCTTCTTAGCAGTACATTTAGCTATGGATTGGACATGGGACTATCCCAAAGAAAGTAGGATCCACCATCCTGTATAGATCCTATCAGTCTTGACTGAAATATTTTAGTCTGAGATAAGTGTGGTCTAGAAGCCGTGATAGTTGGCTTGTCATAATTAACAAACAAGCAAAAACTCCATAAATGAGGAAACATTTCACCATTGGATGTTTCTAGTCAGCGATATGAGTAATTAATCCAATCTTACCTACATTGCTTTTTCCATTTTTGCAAAATCTGGTAGCATTCATCCTGCCTCCATTTTGAAGTACATGAATGATCTATCCGTTTCTGTTGTCTGTGATCATATCACATCCAGCCACATTGATCACCAGAGAAGCGTCATCTAAAATCTAAGCAGGTGTTGGTTCAAAGCATAATGCTGCTTCTACAAGACTAATCATTACATCAAGACGATGCAGCCATAAAATGCTGATTTTCTGCTAGATAGGTAAATTCTCACGTTATAGAAAAATCAATAGAGCCCACCCAGATGAAACCCAGTCGTGTAACATTCTGGAAGGAAAAAAACGTTCATGAAGACGGGACAAGAACTTTTCCTTGGGTACATAAAAATTGTGTTATTTTTGTCATATTAAGCAATGCCCTATGTACATCACAACGTTCTGTCATATGCCTTGCATATCATTGCTAGTGAAATATATCCATAACGGGTGCCATAAACTTATAGATTTTTACCAAAATAAATATTCGTAAATAAATCTGAGTGGGTCTTCGTCGTGATTTTAATACTTAAATGATGCTCTGTACTTGCGGCTTTGTACTAAACTTAGTTAAGAAGCTTAGTTAACAACAACTACCTGATCTCCTTGCTATAGAGCTAGTCTGATTCACCATTAACTTTTTTAACGAATTCGATTCTCATGAACCTCTCATCAGTATCATTTTATGCTATACTAAGCTTGTATAGTCTATCTTTTATGGCTGCGCATTACAGAGTGGTTAAATCTTTAAACGCTCCGACGATGCGACTCGGGTTCGAATCTCACCAAGCTCAATTAGTCTACGAGATGACTTTCTGATGATTTCGTTCTGGGGAAACTATCCCAACATGCAGCACTGTTGAGATGTGCATGAAAACTATATCACACACCCAAGTATTTAAAAGAAAATGTGGATAATCAATGATGTTTGTGCTGTCACATGTCATTGTTATAGGTTTCGAGTGTATTGGTCGTGTTTATTCGTTTGTCTTTAAAAAATGTTACTAATGTCTGCTCAAAATAGATGTTAATATAAACCCCTTTAGCACTGTACATAAGAAGGTGTCTACCATGAGTATTAACTATCACCCTACTAAACTCTAGAGACCGGTCAATATTAGATCTTCACTATGATGAACGAAATATTTGTAAAACTTACCCGTGGAGCAATTTAGTAATGTACTTTGTCGGGATTATCAAAAGAAGCTCGTCTTGGAGGCAATTATTATTGTAGCAAGTTTGATCTTCATTTGGTTCACCACTCTTTTTGCCTTGTTCTTACCTAAGATTAAGAAATACCGAACTATCCTGTGGTTTTGATTGAGATATTTGCATACATTTCACTGGCGCTAATGTGTGGGTTTAACCCTGGAAGACTCCGTCACAGCATTAATACCTTTGTTTTTTCAAACATCCTGTTAAAATATTTTATATACATAATTTATTTCTCAGATTTCTTGTTATATAGTCTCGTGCGATCTTTCTGGTCTTATGGTATGAAACAAGATTTTATTTTGAAAAATCGAATGAAATAAAATCATCAATTGAGGAATTCTTAATTTCACATATTCTAGAAAATTTTTATTTTGTTTCAAGTAAACTGATTGCAGTTCATGCAAAAACTATGTCTAAAATTACTGTTACTAGACTGAGGTATTCAGAAAGCTAATTGACATACTGTTTGCTAATTATTAAGTGAAAATATTTGGTGCCGTTATTAAATGTGGCCTATCTCTTTGATTCTGGTATATTATGTGGCTTACTCGTTTTGAATATTTGCTACCTCAGTAAGAGTATATTTATATATATATAGATTCGGCTAGTTATTGAAACTAATTATTTTCCTAACACCAACTCTTCCCTAATTCTAACCCTAACCCTTACCAGACAGTTATAATACTTTCTTATAATAGTTTCTTTTTAAATGTAGGCTGCATATTATACCAGTGACAGAATTTCGTAGGCCACATTTAAAATGTAGGCCACATTATAGACTATACAGGCACCAAATATTTTATGGGTGTTCAAACACGCCAAAGTACTAAAGGAGATTGAAATATGGCGTGTCGAAATTTAACTTTAAAAGCCCTCCCAACTTGAAAGATTGACACATCCCACATATTCTATCTCGCACTACTCTTTAGTAGGCTGCATACCGAACTTTACTGATCTCATAAATAAAAAAAACACTCGATTTGAAGATGTTAAAAGGCAACGAATTCTTTCTTAAAAATCGTCATTTACTATGCTAAGCTTGGAACAAGGTCACATGGATCAGACACCTTACAAAGATCGAATTTCTTTCTTTTATGTACGGGATCCAGCGTCTCCACAACTTCTTATCTTTTATAGTTGTAAGTAATATTTACCATACTATCACACCCAGTTCCTTTTTTGCTATCTATTTACATTAGTTCGATATATAGGTCACTTAATGATTTCCTCTACCACGCATGCCTTTAGAGTCCTGTGAGTTTCAAACATTTCAAGTTCTTTTTCCTCGTTGTACCAAAATTTGAGCAGTCTCTTTTTGATTTTCAATACAAAGTGCTCTTTGTACCTATTTTCCTTAAAACATTTTCGTTGCTCAGAGGTTCCATTCATGTTATTCTCAACATCCTTATGTAGAAAGACTTTTTTGCTGTCCCATGTTTTTTCTTCATAGGAGGTTTCATGGTCATCCGATCAACCTCTTAATGCTGAGAATTTCCTTTATGAAAAAAGTTACATTGATTTAAAGACTTCAGATTTCGCAAGATTTCGTGCAAAAATATTTTATTTAGTATTGTATCTAGGCATACAGAGGGTGTGTACTCGGTAAGGACCGAAACCACTTGCGAGACGAAGATGTTCACATCTGCGCTACGTCGGACGCCCGAGTTAGTCTGGTACAAGAAATGGGCACCTTATGCATATCAAACTCACTGCACTAGAAAATTGGTTTGAGAGAATTGTTAACTGTTTATTTAATTTCACTAACCTCACACTTGCCTGGCACAAGGCAAGTAACGTTGGACATCGAGAGACAACTGAACTAAATAAATTACTAAATTGCCCTGTAAGATGAACTTATATGCAACCGCCTATAGCAGATGCTTGTGATCAATCAATGTGTGTGTGTGTGTGTGTGTGTGTGTGTGTCAGTCGCAGGTGTTTATTAACAAAACTAGAAACTTATGAATTAAGTGGGGAAGGGGTGAGAATTGATGATAAGATTAGCATAACGAATTTTCTCGACATCTGATTGAAATGCTAATTTTCTTTTTTAAGTATTTCATCGCATAAAAATTTAACTTTCATAGAGACAGGTTTGCATTGTGCGTTTTTTTTTGTTATCTGTATCTCGCTGCATTTAATTGACTTTATCAATTTTGACATGAGACTATGTCCATAGAACAACCGTTGAGAAACTAATGCAGGGAAAATTGGGTGCGTCCAGCACGCTAGTAATATTTAGTACTGTAGTTCGTGTTGCGCCAAACCTTAAATTAGGGAGAGCTTTTTGTTCAGAAAAATATATTTGCTCGTATTTGCTTTTACGAGATTTTAACCATGGTTTCTAGTGAAAATAGAAAGCATGCGACTTTTCCAGCTACCAAAAAGAACTCTAAATTCTGGCTATTTGAAGAATTACGCTAATATTGAAAAATAAAACTTGGGTTGCTGCAATTAAGTTGTAATTATTAAGATATTATCGTTGTTGTTGTTCGGAAAATTATCTCCGATTTTAGAATCAACTTTCATTACATAAATTGTGTTTCAATCAGTCAAGATAGAAACATCGATCGTCTATTCATTTCCGTCATCGAGTGACAAGGTTATGTATGACTTTACCATAACACTCTAAAAGTTTGGACGCTGAAAAATCTTTGAATGCAGTTTGTGCACCTTCTTTTCGATGGGATTTCTTTTGGGATAAAAAATTTTCAAGATATTTGAAAAGTGGTAGTCAGTAGGCGAGAGATCCGGAGAATATGAGGGAGGTGGCAAAGTCTCGCATCTGAAGTCGTTGAGCCTCTGCAGTGTCATCCTGGCGACTTGTGGCCAAGCGATGTTTCGTAATAGAATTGAACCTCGTCGATTAACCAGTCCTGCATTCTACTTAACTGGATGCGCATTTCATCCACTTACGGGCACTGATGCCGTCGTTAGATTACAGAAAGTTGTAATCGATAACGAGAATCGCAAAACCATCTGACAGCATAATAATTTATTGGTCAAATTGGGTTTTGGAAAGTATTTTGGTCCTGCATCATGATCAAACTATTGAACTAATTTTTTTACATTTTTAATAAAAGCTCCATTTAATTTTAATGCGTTATTTGAAAATATTGAAGAAAAATTAACGAATTAAAAAAATAATAATTTGTTAATGATTTGTAAACTGCTACATTTCATTCACAAATATTTGGTCAGTAGTAATATCCTGATATTACTCACCAAAAGTGATGCCAGCAAATATGTGAAAATATTGAAGAAAAATTAACTAATTAAAAAATAATAATTTGTTAATGATCTGTAAACTGCTACATTTGATTCACAAACATTTACTCAGTAGTAATATCCTGATATTACTGACCAAAAATGATGCATATATATATATATATATATATATATATATAAGAATAGAATCTCATATTTATTTTAGCTTGAGAAACAACTTTTAAGCCAGGCGTGCTTCAGCACTTAGGTACGTGTCGGCATTACGGCAAAGCAACGTTCTATTACCGAAAACTTTCGTTAGAAACAATGAAAAACTCCTGAACAGTTATTTAATATTGATTCTTCTGTATGACAGTGAATGCTGGACAATCAAATCACCGATAAAGAAGAGATTTAAAAGCTGGTGTGGTTCTACAGAAGGATGATGAGATTACCATTGATTAAACTTGTAAGCAACGACGAAGTCAGAGAAAGTAGAAACAAAAACACACTTAAAACTTAATATCAGAAAGAAATAATGAAAATATTCAGGGAACAATTAAGAATGGTGATTTGGAGAATTTGTTCCTCACAGGACAATTTAATGGCATAAGAGAAAGAAGAATGCAGTGCAAAACCTATTTTACGAGCTTGTGTAAATGGTTGCAAATACACAGCACTTAGAAGAAGAAGAAGAAGAAGAAGAAGAAGAAGAAGAAGAAGAAAAGCTTTGTTTAATTTTACAGTTTTTCAGTAAGTGCAAAAATATGGAATTGTGTCAAACTAAATGCTTAATGCAGCACTATGCAATTGATTTGTTTTAATGATACATTGAAAGAGAAAATGATTATTCTAAGCGATGGAATTGACCCAGAATGTTGTTGTATGACATTGCTACACGCCCATTTGGCAATTCTGGCACAGCAGATAATTTCCGACATAAAACATCTTTTTTAGATCTGTAACCTTTTGACTATCGCTTATTTCTTCACCTACAACGTTCCTTGTATGATCCACCATTCCTACAGAAGATATAAAAAAATCCATCACAGAATTCATTGACGCAAAATAAATAATTCTTAATCCTCTTTTTTTGTACGCTATACCATTTCAGGACGTGGGAGATCATGGATTTTTACAACTTTTTGGATCACTACTCTTTGTCTTTGAGATTTTAGTCCACCGGCCCTTCACTCAAATTCGTCTAGTATGATGATTTTAGAAGTGTAGCTTAGAGGTGGCACCAAAAGTATGAGGCATCCAGTCAGGATCGAACTCACCATTTAAGCAAAACAAGTTTGTTAGCCATTACACTACGTCAAAGTGCTCTTTAATTATTTTCTAAGGCCAAAAGTATGAAGCAGTCAGTGAAAATTGGACTCATTACTCAATCATAAATTATCTAACGATGTGACTTTACTAACCATTAAACCAAGTGCCTTAATTCGCCAATTATGCTACACGATGTTTTTTGCTAGTCTAAAACAGGTACTGTAAATATTAAATTCTCTAAGTCTTATGTTCTCCAAGATATGTCTTTTGGTGCGCAAACTACAGTTTCCTTGTAATTATTATTTTCCTTAAAACCTCTTCGTTTCTCTCATACTCTGTACATGGTATTCTTAGTAATTGTTTGGTAGAACATATTTGTCACTACTAGCTCATTTCTTTATTTCTGAGGAAATTGTTCAGCATACATTGCAATATAAAAGAGTAGGTATTTCACAGCAATTTAGACTTCTCTTATTTTCGTATAAAGACATTTTTTTCATCTCGCAATAACTTGCTTAGTTTCTGGAAGGCAACATTTTCTATTCCTATATGTCTTCCAATTTTTGTGTCATAATTTCTGCTTATTCCATTACCCAAATAGTTAATTTCTTGCAACTTTCTCTTTTACTAAAAACTTTGCATTGAGTATTCTTTTCAGTTAGTGCTTAGTATGGTTATACAAAGAACAATATATCTAGAAGGTAAGCTTAATTGATAGAAATGAAGAGAACATTCTGTGTTTGAATAGTGATTCTGTCAAATTATATGAAGAAAATCTTTAGCGAAGAATTTGATAACTACGTTCCTCTTCTTTCATAAGCCATCTCCTTTCAAAATATAAACGATTTTGGCTCTTCAAAACATTCCGAGAACCGATCAATAAGTATGTAGCCACTTAATCAACTGTCAGTCGATTTTATTCTGAGATCTATGCGATTAATATTCTCCAAAGAATTAAGAGCATTAACAAAGAAGTAGATCATATTAGAAAATAGTTATGTAAGTTAAATCATTTTTTAGTATGAGACTACAGACATATTGATTTATCTAGGTATATTAATTACTTTATGGCATGTGTTCACTTATTGTCAGCAGGTGGACAAAAATCCATATTCGTTTTATGATTTCCTTGATAGCAATAAGAATTTCCCACTTAACTATGTGTCGAACATTTATATCTAATAAAATACGGCCGTTGAGTGCAAATATTTCAAATGAAATGCATTAATATTATTTTTATCTCATCCGTTGACATGAACCAAAATTCCTACTCATTCTTCTAGATTTTATTATTTTTCGTTTTTTATTCATTCTGAAATAATGATAATGACTGGTCGCCCTTAAATTCTGCTCAGAGTGAACTAACATTAATTATCTGCAGAGCTGTTGCAACTTTCTCAATTTTTTCTGTTTTTTAAAATAATGATTCTATGTATAATTATTTTTTTAAAATTTCATCAGCAATCATTTCAGTAATTAAAAATAGAAAGACATTCTATACAATTTGCAGTATTACTGTGATTAATACCACAACCAATATTCATTTAACAATTTTCATTTTTTTTGTTGTAAATCTCTAAACCGAAATTCTGTTATTTTCTCCTAGTGTTTATTATCCATTCTACGATCCTTCCGGAGACAAACACAGATTTAACAAATCTTTTCTTAGTTATTTCTAATGGCATCCGCTTTTCTCAAATAGAAAAGATCACCGTGCACTGTTGTGCTTTTAGGATCTCCGATAGTTTTTCTATCGTTTTAATTTCGTTTGGATCCATTTGTATGAGTAACCCAGAATATTCACTTCCTTTAGGATATAAAGGTTCTCTCCTCCTCCTCCTCCTCCTCCTCTTCCCTCTCTCTCTCTTTTTCTTTCACACAGATCACAAACACACAAACTGCAATTTTGGTTTTATAGCCATTGTCATGAGTTTTATCAATTTAACATTAAATTTGCTTTATTCTTGCGCTTTTTGTTTCTATTTTAAGGTTTCTTTTCTTTAGACATATTCAGATTTCCCTTTGCTCTGCTCTTTATTTAGGCTTATTTTTTGTTAACTGATGACAAAAAAGATTCTGATTATGCTTTAGTTGTAAAAATAACGGTATTAAACCTATTATGTTAGGAAAAAAAACTTAAAGATGTAATGACGATACCAGACTGACTGATCATCATTTTTGAATACTATTATTTTGGAAAAAAAAAAAAGAAAAAGCCAGTCTATTATTTTATTACCACAAATACATTTGTTATTTATATTACTCAAGGCACATTATTGTAGCGTTTGTGAGGAAGAACTTGTATGAATTAATATTTGGTAAAATGAACAAAATAGACAGATTTAAATTATAGCAGATATATTATTAGAAAATATTCTATTAATCAATTTCGGAAAAAAATAAACTTTTGAACACATTAAAGTGGATATCAACTTAAAATAAAATTTTATTTATAATTTACCGATAAATTTGCACATTATTTGAAAGATATGAAATGAATTTGTTTTAAAACCTGTATAGTTATTAAGTTATTATATATTTTCTAATGATCAAGTATTAAACCTTAGAAGTGAACTTCGCATTTTTTTGTTAAATATTCGTGCATTTTCTTTATCTACTATTACATATGATTAAAATAAAAGGACAACGTATCAAAATCAGTTTAAGTCAAAGTCCAAGCAACCAACGTAATAACGAGTAGCAGGCTACAGGCAACAGTTCGAATCGAATCATTAAAAACTCTTCCAGTTTTTATTCTATTTCTTGTCATTCAAAAATTAAGAAAATTAAGAAAATTAAGATAAAACAAAGAAGAAATTATTATTATTATTATTATTATTATTATTATTATTGAAATAAATTTATAAAATGCAACGGTAGAGGTCATCAGTCATGTTACTCTAGCTTTTTTACGGATTTCGGGTATTGCAACATCAGATCCATGCTACCAGGTATAACCTGACGTGTTACCAGGCCGCCTCTCCGCTTAATTCGCTCCACGGTACAAGCTTTTAGTTATTTATTATGCAAAAGGATAAATTTGCCACAAGGCCTGAAATGGAAACTGGAGGAGGCTTAATTTGTCTTACCATTAAGTTCACTAGCCTCTAACACTGACCTATTCGTTTATATAATGTTTCTTTCACCCAAACCTTTCAACCACACAACTATCTTACACAAACACCATAATGCTACATTCAATCTAGGAATTACAACCTAATCCCATTATGTACAATGTTTTGTGGAAGGCTGGCTGACATAAAACTAAAAGAAAAATCCCCAATGTTCATGATCAAAATTATATTTACAAAAAAAAAAAAGGATTTTAGTATGCGGAAACCCTCCACAGTTTAATCGTGGCAGAAATAGTAGTTAAATGGACGAAAATACTGTAGAATGAGATAAATAAATACTAATTATGCAATCTATAATCACTCCCACATTCACTGACACATTTAGTCACAATAACAAAAAAGAAATTCCACACTTGAAACGAAAGTCATCCCACAGTTACAGGAGAACTTTCATCACTGTCACCTAAATGGGAACGGGATGGGAATAAACCAACGATAAATGGAATAAAAGTAAAGGAGGTGGGCTATGACCATACCATTCCCTAGATAAGTTAAATTTAGTTGTTCAAACAAAAAGGAAAATTGTCTTAAGATGACCTAACACTGGCTGGGATGACAATATTTAAATCAGGCGACCAATATTCTTAAACCTAAGTCACCTCTAAATGACACTCTAGATTAGCCCCCCTTACACGAAACAAAATCGAAGCAGTCACCCACTTTCATCAAATTTTAATGAAGAGTGTCGCCTCCTTTCTGCCCTAATTTTGACTATAAAATTATTAAAAACAAATTTATTTGAGATAATGAAAAACTTCTCTCCTTCATAAAATTCCTTCTTTCGCGTAGTCCGAATCACGACTTTCATAATGCTGAGTAAACATAAGAACACGCAGCGTTCATTGTTCTTTAGATGCGGCACGATATTGCTACAAACGGAACTGGTTTAAATGACAAAGAAACTTTCCACCCAAGACGTGAACCATGTAAACTTCAATCAATTCACACAACGGCCGAACGACACTGCAGTGGAAAAGATGTGGTTCAAAGACTCCACCGCTCAACACCAGCGCACGCCCGTTGGCGTAACTGCCAGTGCCGCTACACAGAGTTTCTTGTTGATCCAGTCAAGTGAATGATGCCTCATCGTTATTTAGACACAGCTATCCTCCTCATTCGTCAAACCTAACTCTTCCCTCAGATTATTTTTCCCACCCCCGCACTAACATACGATGTAATGACATAGGACACAACAGTCGGGTGTCAGAGAGGCCTTCCTTAACCCATGTGAATTCTTTTAGAGCAAGTCGACACTCACGATAGAAGAAGCACTCGCTTCGAGTATTCCAGTGGGCCTCATCGCCATCATGAAAAATTCTCAAAGCTGGAAAAGGCTTTTTAGCTTTTTTCTTTCAAAAGAGTCTGTTACCCTCGTTTTGCGAATACATTCGATCTAGAAGTTTCAGTCGCAGCATCTCTTGATGAATTTCAACGTTGGGAATCTCCAAACCGCCTTCAGCCGGATGGAGGTAACAGGTCTTCGAACGTATGATACCACAAGAAGTGGAACAATACTTCAACCAGTAACATTAGTTCGGTTCACAGGAGGAGAAGTACCAAGAACTGGTAAGGTAGGATGAAGTAGATGTGCAAGGCACAAACTTGTGCCCTCTCCTTCAAGGAAAGATTCCTCAGACATCACAGACAAACTGCGGCCTCGGCCCTTTCTCGGACCTTCAACCGTTTTTTTTCCAACTGGAGGTCTGGGCCAAACAAGATGCCGAGTATCTCTGACAGGCCCGTCATTCCAACTGAAGGGTCCGGGAAGAGAAGCACCTTTCCACGTACCAAACCACAAGCCCACAGACTTGTCGCGGTTGATCTTGGCTCCTGTTACTGTCTCGTACCTGCTGATTTTCATTCCGACTTCGTGAATCTCGGCATTGCTTCGGACAAATGCAGTCACGTCGTTGGCATCGGCCGAATACCTAGTCGAGGACTTCTAACCAGGGAGCGTAATTCGATGTAGGACCATATTCTCCTTTAACTTGCAAAGGAACGGCTCAAATGCAAGAATGTACAGCATCGGCGAAAACGGGTAACCTGACGAGTAGATCTGGACAACATGAAAGGTTTCGATTTTACAACATTCACCACTACCACCGCACCGGAAAACCAATACAAGAGACGTATTCAGGACCGAAATACGACCCGAAATCACCCAACTGCCCCAACCCTATCGAATGCCTTGGGCTGATCCAAATTGATCAGTGCGGCTTCATTGTCGATTTTTCTAAGATCAAGCGTAAAATATGAAGGTTGTGCTGAATAATTCTACCCTTCACAGCACAGGTCTGTTCGGGGCCAATCAGGCTAGAAAGGACAGCCTGCAAACGGTTGACTAAGACCTTGGTCAAAATCTTTAACACTGTATTCAGCATAGTTAAGGGCTGGAAATGACTAATCTCATCCCGTTCGTGTTTGTCCTTACGAGGCAGCTTGATCAGAGATCGGGAACACTATCCTTCTTCATCTATTGACTAAAAATCAGTGCCAGTAGAGGGACAAACATGTGCCACTGCCTCAAGCACAACTCGTAAGGAACACCATCAATACCCAGAGTCTTGTCTCGGACGACAAGCTTCAGCGCATCACATATATTTTTTGGACCCTCGAATCCAACCGCTTCAGCCGAGGAACATCCACCGCTTAAATTCAGCTAAACAGGTGTCGAACTGAGCTAGTCTCAGACCGAGTTAAAAGATCTTGAAAATAATACCGGAAAGTCTCACATATGCTGTTGTTTGTGGTCACGGTACGCCAATCTGGCAATATGACGCTAGCGATTTAGCGGTTTGCAATACAAAGTTCAGCGACCATATTTGTCGCCACGGGAGACATCCTTTTTAATCTCGCATTAACTTCTAGAGTTGATCCATCTTGATAAGCAAGGATGCCAACTCTGCACCGATTTGATGGCCCTTTCTACTCTAGTTTCTTGTGCCTATTACGCTGCTAATGAATCTTGGTTGAGTAACTTACTATAGTCAGCAGCAAACAACCTAATCGTTGACTTAAGGTGAGTCCCTCACTTATTTTCAAGCACAACCTCCGTCAACTTCCGCTTTAGTAGCAGCTGGTCCAGAAAATACTTCTCATCGAACGACGAATTGAATTTCCAGTAGTCAGCCATTCTAATTCTATACTTATCTCAGTTTAGACGGATCCGGACAAGCCTATGGTCGGAATAAACTACACTATGAAAGTTTGGACAGCTTACGAGCTCTAAGTCGATTCTCCTAACGAGGACTCGGTCAATTTAGCTTGTACGCAACACCGAAGCCGAGCTACCGTATTAGTCCAAGTCAAAACTACTTCTCGGGAAAGCTCATTCTGGAACTTATCAACAGATTAAACCCGCCGATAAAGTCCCAAAATGGTTTTATATCCGGGTTGTTAGTACGATCTATAACGGGATCTAGGACGGCGTCCCAGAACCCACTAATACTACCCAACAAGATATCGTCAGAAAAGAATTGATCCACCGAAGAGAGACCGCCCACGTTGGGCGCATAAACCCCAATGAAACGAAAATCCTGCCCATTTATGGTAGTGTCCAGTACACAAAGCCTGACTAACGGATCTGCGAAGACAAGCGTACACACAGCGTTCAAAGAATGTTTAACCAGCCAAGAGACCACACCTAGAGCGGCCATCAAGACATGTTCAGAAGAGGTTAAACCTCCTCGACAGAATATCATCATGGTCACTAGAATGGAAACGAGTCTCTTGTATTGCACGGATATCCACCCCAAAGCGCTGAAGATCCCGAACGAGTTTCGCCCTATGTTCATTTCAGTGCTCAATATAGAGTGAGGTGAACAAAAACAGCGACCCTCCCTGAGCAAAATTGTTTCAGTTTCCGTGTTTTCTCGTTCTCAGTTATTATTATGGGATATTTCATGTCTTTGTATGCTTTCAAGACTTCATTCACCATACTCCATGCCTGCCGCGACCCCGAGCCAGTTCTAATAACAGGGAGTTGTTTTTACTTTTCCTTTATACTCCTTGTGAAGAGGTTCTTTGCCTCTTTTATGTTGTAATAATTGATAAAGACTTGGCAGGAAATGGAACAGGAGAGGGCTATGAAGCAGAGGGAGTGGACTCTTCTTTAAAGGGGAGGGCACATTTAGAGGGATTAGAGTCAATAAAATAGTCATCGGATTTGGTTATTGATACCCTTGGGAAAGGTATTAATCCGTCTCTTCCTTCCAGTTATAGGTCAAATAACAGGACAGATTGGATTCTCTAGCCTTGGTTGGCAACCAGTCTACCGCAGAAAGCAATGGCAAGCTACTGCGGGATAATCTTCTGCCCAGTCAGTCAAGTCTTTTTCGAGACATGATCGCCCAAGCGTGTATCACGTATGGCACTGACTGAAAGGAGATGCTCGGACAAATCTGAGGGGCGTACATCGAAATCAGAGGACTGTTTTCGAGGTGTAGATGCTTTCTTAAGGGGTGTCGATTTAGAGGAAGTTGAGAGAAGTGATTTGATCACTGGAGGAGGGGCACTTATCTTGAGTGATGAAGGGGTGGAAAGTGATGATTGAGTGGAGACTGCTAGACGGGGTGTACTTACTGCTTTACTTTTAAGTTCTTTTTGCAGATCTTATATTTTCAGGGGCTTTTCATACCCGGGATTCATTATTTTATCCACGAATTATTCTTTTTAGCTATATCCACCGAGATCCTTCTTCTGCTGCAACAGAATAATATTTTTCATAATATTTTCTTTCATAATATTTTTGCTGCTCCCACTATTCTAATTTTTGCCAATATCTTGCTCAAGGAGTGTTAAACTCTTTGTACTGTTTGAGTAAATTAACAGATTTTGGCGAAGTGCTGTCTGCACTACACAGCTTGGGATTTTCAACCGTTTTTTTTTTCAGATCTGTGATCAACTGCCAATCGGGTGCTGTAGAAAGCATCTTTGGGTTATTTTTTACTTTCTTTGTTTTTCCCCTGGCCTTAACAAAATATATTAATGGCTCTCTGTATCCTACTTTATATTTGCACAATATGGCGTCGCATTTCAACAAATCCAAACGTTTCTGTTGCCATGCTTACAATTATCATTGTCATAAGTTTCAAATGTTGGTCTAAATCCATTTTGCAACTACTTGCAAAATCTCTGTGGTGTTATTATTATTATTATTATTATTATTATTATTATTATTTTAAGTAAGAGGTAGAAAATCAACAATGTGATGCGAAGGTGAAAGAATAAAAGCCCGATATCACCATCATAGGAATCAATCTGATAAAGGTATGTCAGGCACATGCATCACAGACAAGAGTCTACGATATGATGAAGCTTTTGATACACGAAACTCATAAACATACAATTTGAGTAACCCCGCTTGGTCTATATATGAAATTGTTTCCAAGTAACTAGATGCGACTCCCAAGTAACCTTGGATGTCTCATTTTTCAGACTTAAAAATACCCAGCTTTCTCGCATTATGGCCATAATACTCCAGACTACTTCCCCTCATGAATAACGATGCACAACGCGTCAGCACATAATAGACATTCGCCAGCAATTAACACCTAAATCTTTGGTAGTGAATGAGAATTACTGTAGTCTATTTTAATTCACCAAAACATATGCTTGTCAACACCTCTAATAAATTATAAGCTGAACCCATAAGAGTCATGTCTGCTTTAATGTCAAGGCATTTATTATTATTATTATTATTATTATTATTATTATTATTATTATTAAATTAATGGGGGTTCCTGCCAGTAGTAACTGGATTACAATGGTGCTTAAATGGTAGCAACTGTCCTCGGTACTTGAGCGATCCGATAATATCCCGCAGTAACCGAGCGGTTTTTGACAGTGACGTCATTTTGACGGTTCCAACTTTTCTCCTAAGTTTTAGCTCTCTCAGTCTTTTTTTTGTTTTTCAGACTTTTCGGGACCATTTCCAGCGCTCCGATAATGACTGACACGAGTGTCACTATCTCAACTTCCTCAAATCCGTGACAAATTTGAGATACTCTAACTCGTTTTTATTTTCTTTCAGATTATTCTGTGGTAAAATGAAGCAATGGAATCCACAACTTGGTATGTCCCCTTGTTCAATATTACCAAGATAAAGTCTACTGTTTTCGATTGCGTGATCCGGAAAAAAAATTACTTAGACGATATATGATGATCATAGAAGAAAATCAGTTATTTTTTTATAAGTATTGTTTATTGTATTTATGTTTTCTCATAATTATATGCGTACTAGGGGTACGCAATATCATTTTATACACACGCATCTTATATGTATGTGAATGTCACACATCCACATACATATAGAGATATGCAAGCAGTCATGACATGTCAGGATAAACATTATAGCTATGCAAAATATATATAACACATCTCTCTCTCTCTCTCTCTCTCTCTCTCTCTCTCTATATATATATATATATATATATATATATATATATATCTGTATGGGTTTTTGACAGCTGAAACGTTAGAATCATTAATTTCGACAACAATAGGAGCTTTGAGTCTAGATAAAACCAATATAAACACCATTTTTACAAGAATGAGTGACCTTACACAATTTCCTTAACTCCATCGCGACCTCTGTATGTCTCTCCCTCTGTCTATCTCCAAGTCTGTCTATCTCCAGTTTCTGCACACACACACACACACACACACACACACACACACACATATATATATATATAGTATGTGTGTGTGTGTGTGCGTGCGAGTGTACACACCAAAGAGATCTATACATGGGGGCTGTCACTTCATTTTGCGATAATGACTTCTTGCTTTCACAAGAATGACAACCCATAGTCACTTCGCAAAATAACATTTTTTAATGTACTGATGGGTTATTTGCGGCTTAAAACGATCGATAAAAACTCGGAAGGAGTCGGCAAATTTCCATTACCTATATACGATATATTTCCCCAAGAATTGGGAATTAAGCTTTACACCATTATTTGTGTAGCAAATACAAGAATTATATACTGACCATGAACACACATAACGTGTAAGAACAGAACAAACGTTTTGAAGCCAAACGACATTTAAAAGAAAACATTTGTTGTGTTGTCGACCATAAAAGAAAGAAAGAGAGGACGAGGAAAGCATTACAATAACATTTAATGTTTCATATAAAAATAACTAAAATGAAATTATGACTCCTAGTTTCTTTTTTTATAAGCCGTGTCTCTTTAGGAAGTGGGCTATCATAACTCGCTAAGATTTCCTATGTTAATAATATGTAAGTAATGTATATTTGTTTATTACCACTCCGAATTCCTCTTCTGCCATCCATTTACACAAACTAGTTAGGAAGATTAGTTGCTATTTGTTCTGCCCCTTTCTCTTTTAATGTATCCTGTGAATGCACCCTGCTAAGGTTAAAATTTTCAGTACTTTTTCTCTGATTTTACGTCCTAGAAATTTCAATTGTTTCTTACTGATTCTAAGTACAAGCGTATTTGTTGTCTCCATTTACTTTAAAACTTCCTTATTGCTCAGATGTTCCGTCAATGGTATTCTTAGCATTATTCAGGAGAACACCACCACAGCTGCCTCAAATATATTCTACTGTGAGTAAATCGTACAAAATTCACTGCCATACAGGAGGATTGATATTAAATCTAAGTTCATCTTCTTTATATAAGTATATGTTATATAATTTGTTTGACTGACAAGAATGAGTAAATAATATGATCCTTTGGGAACTGTGTAAAACTGGGAATTGCCTATGCCTGCCAGTAGAATATGCAAAATACACAAGTTACAATAAAAAATAAATTAAGACTTTGAAAATATCAAACAGAAAATCAATAGAAACAAACTAAACATTTAGTCATCATAAATGAAGATATTATCTGTCACATAGTAGATGTCGCTGCTCCCTCAAATTGAAGAATGAAGTGAAATCAACGGAATTGAGTAAAAATAAAAGGGTGCTGTCAGAGAGTAACAATATTGAATATGAAATTGTTGTACTCATCGTAGTTTGAGTACTAGTAATAATCCCGAAGTAAGCGATTTTTCGCTGGTAAATTTTCAGATTTCAAATATTTAACTATCAAAAGCAGTGTTTAGATCAAAGAAAAATGAGAAAATGTTTGTATACAAAAGTATGCCATAGAAGTTCTGAGAATTTTTCAGGCGTGACATATATTTATTTAAAACAATGCAAAATTCTAATCATTTTCAAATATCTTCCGACTTCAATACATTTCTTTTTGAAAATGTTCTCTCTTCCTCAAAATACAGGTGTTCAGAGTCCTTGTCATAACCCTCATCACTTCATCTTTAGGAAGTCGTCACTTGACCAGTATTTATAACTTCATAGCTTTCTGCATTGTTTTATTGGTGAGATTAACACAAAACTTCTAAGATGTCTCTAAGATGTCCTCACGTCCTGACTGCATTATGTAAACTAAACAAATGTGACAAGTTGTGTGTAGCAAGTGTTTAGAGGAGTTTACCGACTTTTGAAGCCAAATAATATTCTGTTTTTTGTAATCTGTCTTTTTGTTGTCCTTTATTCTCACAAGTTTTTCCATCATTTTTTATTCCCAATTTCACCTTACATCTTAATGGTAATATTGTCTGGCTTGAACAGAAACGATAAAAAACAACCACCGTAGACGGAAATTCATCCATTTATAATGGGTTAACAACAAGATGTAATATGAGAAATTGTAAATATTTACGCGTGTTTTTAGAGTTATCAAAGATTTCTTTTAATGAGCATCTTCATATTTGTTAGTAACAGAGTGCGATGAGTAAAGTGTCGCCATTTTGTATTTATAATTTTACGCATGCACGTTTGTTTTTGTTGACTGCACAGTAGAGTAACATCACCGTCTGTCAGAAAATGATTCCCATGACGGAATTCACTTCTCTAGAAATTTAGAAACGATATGATGTATATCTTGGCATTTACGCTTGAAGCTCCAGTACAAACATTTCAGAGTGTTTGGATGTCAACCTGAGGACAGTGCAGAGGATTCGGAAAAAATATGAGTTTAATGATGATTACAAAGGTACAGTAGCCTCCGACTCAGACTCAATACCGACGCCTACATCAAGTGTCTTGAGGAGGTAGGACTTCCGTGTGTTAAGAGGGTGGCTGATGGAAGGCTGTCTAAAAACAGGATTCTATACCAAGCCGGAGAACACAGTTATGGCTGGCTGTGGAACAATTTCTGCGACCACATTAATCCTTAAATCGAGTAAAGACTTCAACCTCCTTGATTTATATGTGTGGAGAGCAGTTGGGTGAGAGCAAAGATGAACTGAAGGCAAATATTATGGCAACATTCACAAATTTAAACTAGAAAGATCATCCAGATATGCAGGAGATTCCGAAGTTATCTGGATTCGGTGGTTGAAGCCAATTCAGATTTTATTGAATAAATTTACTCTTAGTATTTCAAGATATTTTGTGTAATTTTGGTAAATATATCTGTTAAAATGAGATATCAGTGTTATTTCAATTTTTGCCTAATTTAGACAATTTATCTATCGTACCCTGTATATATCAGTGTCTCGGACGATACGTTCTATGCCATTCTATATCTGTATTCAGTAAAATAAATAAATAAATATATAAAATGGTATATGATAGATAGATAGATAGATAGATAGATAGATAGATAGATAGATAGATAGATAGATGAGGATATGGAGAGCAGAAGAGAATCGAAATCAAGATAGGAAATATTCGAAGAAAGTAGAAAGAGAAAAAAGGTGTTAAACTGTATAACACTCACTGATTATCGAACATTTGCGCTTCATTAGTGATTCCAGTTAATCACTTAAAAGATTTGAGCCTCACTTCTTTTTCTTGCTGCCACCCGTTGACATCAAATTAGAAACCTTTCCACCCGACGACCTTGAAATCATTTTGTTTTTTGTGTATTTTTGCGAAGAAAGTTCATCAGCTCAGATCAAGGCAAAGAATCTCTGACCAATCCACCATTAGTTCACTAATGTGTATTGCAGCCTGTTCTCACCGGTTCAGAATAAAGAGAAATAAAATAGATGGCGATGAAGTAAACGAGGTCATCTATCATGGTTGACTCAGTCTATATTTTCTTCGCCATAACAAATACCCGTGTATGTTTCCGTTCTCAAGATGAGATTTTTCAAGCGGCAGGTTACACAAGAGTGAAAGTTAAAACCCGGAAACAAAAGATTATATCAAATAATAAAAAAGGAAAAATAGATTCTCTCGGTTCAACCCAATGAGAAAGAAAGTAGTGTAAACAAAATTAAGGGCAAATACAAGAAAATGCAGGAATGAACTGAGTATTTTGTTTATGAATCAGTATAACTATTTCTTGTTTACCCAAACGTCTGACTCGAAAAAGTTTGGTGTATGAAGCATATTTTGACAAACTGGACCCAATGCGTGAGTATCAGACAATATCCTATTAATTTAAGAAGAAGAAGAAGAAGAAGAAGAAGAAGAAGAAGATGGAAGCGGAGGATGAATGCGTAGGATGGAGATGGGGATGAAGATGTAAGTGGAAAATTATAACATCTAATAGAATAAACGGGATTTGATGCAATTTGATGATAATGACGATGATTAAGGAAAATGCAGAAATGAAAATGATATAAAATTGAATAGATATTAAACAGTATTATACAATTTAATAGTGAGGAAGATGGTGGTATGAATTAGAGGATGAACAATAACATTGACAAGATATTAAAAAGTATAATACAATTTGATGTTGTGGATGACGAATGTGATACGGTAAATGGAATGATTATAACTGATATGAAACAATATAATTGATTTTGATGATGATGATGATGATGATGATGATTTGGTTAGGGAAAAGTGTATAGATTTTACTTGTTATTAGAAGTGATGATGAAATCAAAAAGAAATGAATTGAAGAAAATGGCGTATACAAGTTAATCGATGTAAAACGATGATGAAGCAGAAAGATGGCATAAAATGATAAAAAAAAGGAATAAAAGAAATGAGAAATTTGTGGAGCTGCGTAAAATTCTGTCAAATTTTCTTGCATCTGAGCTAATTTTAACTTGAAATTCTCGCTTGATCCATTTTTGTGTGCTCCTCACTACCATTAACTTTCTGCAATGTCTGTTCCACACAGTCTTTCTTATTTCGATTAATTTCTTGTCACCGTTTTCTTTGCCTTCTTTTACCATGGCAGTGTTCCTCTTATCGGTCTTTACATTTCCGCTTCATTAGTGATTCCAGTTAATCGCTTAAAGGATTTGAGCATCACTTCTTTTTCTTGCTGCCACCCGTTGACATCAAATTAGAAACCTTTTCACCCGACGACCTTGTCTCACGGTTAGATGTCAATTTTGATTTTTGTCAATAAGGCAAGACACACGCATGTATTTTTAAACGACCACTTCTACGAATTTTTTTCCCGCATTCTTTGTTTCTTTCCTTCTCTTTCTATATTTTCTTTCCTTCTTTCCTTCTCTTTCTATATTTTCTTTCTTTCTTTCCTTCTCTTTCTATATTTTCTGTCTTTCTTTCTTTCTTTCTTTCTTTCTTTCTTTCTTTCTTTCTTTCTTAAATATGTTTTTACCATTTTTATATTTGACGTAAAGTGCTCTTGTTCACCTGTCTCGTTGCACAAACAAAATAATGAAACTTTTCTAAAATCTGTATAAGTTGGCTTTTATTAAATTTTGTCTTTAAATATAGTATTAAAATCCTCAACGTAAATATTCGTATATATTATATTGGGAAATAATACGACAAGAACTCTAAGACAGGGTAAGTAAGGAAAGCTTGAAAAAACTATTCATTGTAAAATACCAGAATATGTGATCGGCAATAGGGGCGCCGTCTCAACATGTGAGTTACGGTTTGAAGAAACGCGCAAGTAAAGAAATGTAAATATCTGAGTAGAGTCGTAACAGGTGATGGAAAATGTGATGATTCAAAAAGCTTATTGGAATTTGCTTTTTGAATCATTTCGCCCCAAGCAAGGCAATAAAGCCACAAAGAGGCAAAGTTTACTGAGTGTTAGGAACTATCAGAAGAAATTACTACTACTACAAGAAAGAAAGAAAGAAAGAGAGAGAGAGAGAGAGAGAGAGAGAGAGAGAGAGAGAGAGAGAGAGAGAGAGAGTACAATAAAAGAACAATAATTACGATGACAGAAAATAATGATTAGCATTGTATCTAGGTTTTTGAAGATCAGAGATGACTTGGAAGCAAAAAGCCGGAAGAAAGTTTCACAAGCGAGAGTTGTGATAGAAGAAACTGTTGGTATAGAACTTACGGTTACATATAGTCATTGCAACTATAAAATGGTGAGATCTTGCTGCCAATTAGTCAGTCAGTTAAGTGCCATACGTGAAACACGCTTGGGTGACCATGTCTCGAAAGAGACATGACTGACTGGGCAGAAGATTATCCCACAGTAGGTTGCCATTGCTTTCCGTGGTAGACTGGTTGCCAGCCAAGGCTATAGAACCAAATCTGTCCTATTATTTAACCCATAACTGGAAGGAAGAGACGGATTATTACCTTTACCAAGGGTATTTGCGCGTAAGTGAATGCAATGAATTCAAGTGGAATTCGAACACGGCTTCCCGATTTCTGGTTCCGAGCCGATATCCACTGCACCACAACGCACATACCAATTAGTACCGCGCTTAAATTCAGAAAATCTAGACATCATCAGAACCATGAAAATATCTATAAAAAACGTTTTTGTGGAAAAAGGCCGAAGCTTAAAATAACGAAAAAATGCCATTTTGAGGTTAAACAAAGTATGAATACACAGGAAAACTTTCTTTAGCGACTAAGTAAATGTATGCTTAACTGCAATGTAATACAAATTCTTTTATATGACAGCCAATACGGTTTAATTTTCTTGCAGATAAAATAGAACTTGAACCGACAACGATTATTCTGTTAAAGAGTGCAAATATGAACATAATATGTGAGCATCAAGGAAGTTTTAAAGAAAATGGGATCAAAAAAGGGCACGTATACATTTTGTAATACTGTTGTTTCATCCAATACAAGTCCAGAGACAATCAAAGAGATTGTTATAAGGGAGTGAGAAGGAGGGATTAAGCAGGGCACATTATGAGGACGTGAAGGTTAGATAATGCTTGAACTTGGTATTAAAGGGCCATAGACTGTAGTTGTAAGGGAAGCGTTTTCTATGTAATTTGTTTCAAAAAGTAAAAGTTCTAGGAAAAAGTTGTCTTAATAGAATGGCGGTGATTTGGCACCGTGTATCTGACATGGTGGTTCCTAGTTGTAAAGGTCTGAACTAGTGGAACTAAGGGATTTATCTAGTTTGAATATTTGGCATAGTAATAACGATAGAGTAATGATAAGCTTGTAAGCGTTTCGTCTGTGGAATAAGTGTTGCACTGTGGGAATTATTAATCTCCAACATAGTTGAAATTCTTAAAACTTACAACGAGGAAGAAATCATTTGGCGAATTTAACACTCACAGATCATATTTAAATCAAGTAAGACAGAAGGAAACAGCAAATAGCCTAAATCACGAGTTTATGTTAATGAAAAGCACAGGGAGTGATGGTAATGGAAAAAATTACTTATAACTAAAAAAGATAGGAAGACGTGGAGAATCATCATCGTCTACGTCTTAAAGGAACACGGCACATAAAAGAAGAATTTTGAAAATTATTCTGCATTAATGTATACAAAATTACACTTAATATCTGTAGTTTAAACAAATATTCATATCAAATTTTTTAATAACATCTCTCTGAATTTATTCACAGCACAAGAACATTTTTTTGAATCAGTGCAAAATAATTTTACACGTTTGATTTACGTTTTGATTTTAAGTGTAAAAATCTCAAAACAATTTCAATTATCCGCTCTTAAATCTCTGATTCCTCTCATATGATGGAAGTGATGGTGTTAAGACAATTTATATTAAGTATCAGTCTTCTGATGAAGGCATTTCACAAATTTTGAATTTTATTTGTTGCATATTTACTAGTAGAAAATCGAATAATTTTAAGCTGCAAAAATTCATTGAACATAGATCTCAAAAATTAAACTAATACTCGAAAATACAAGGTAATTTGACACGAAATGATTTTGTCTTTCTTGCGTGGGATTCTGCCAAAAACCTTCAATAAAACCTTTATATTTGGGATGTATATTCTCATTATCATAATATATTGGTCTGAAAAAACTGCAAGTAGACATCGAAATACTGTTATATTCGAGCTATAATGCTTTCCATATTTCATTTTTTTCTAGATGTATGAGCTTCTTTTCTGTTATAGTCTGGTAGTGAAGACACTTTCTTTTTTTATATATGTACTGTATATTTTATTTTGACAATCTGTGGCAATGAAAATGTTCGACTGTCGTCACTCTGGCCATTTTCTTTCTTTATCTTCTACTGCTTTCGGTTTTCATCTTTGGCCCTTTGGGCTTCACATTACAACGACTTCCCTTTGAGGCCACAGACATTAAAAACCTGTCAACTGTCGACAAATAGCCAGTTCCATTTATTCAGAGGTGAGGGACATTGCTTGCGGCACCAGTTCAAGTCGATGTAACTTCATACATTTTCAAGGGAAACTGACAAGCTTTTCTTCTTCTTCTTCTTCTTCTTCTTCTTCTTCTTCTTCTTCTTCTTCTTCTTCTTCTTCTTCATAATAATAATAATAATAATAATAATTATGAGAGAAAAGGGAAGTGGAGAAGAAGGAACAATAATAAAGAATAATATCACGGCACCAGCCATATCAGTATGAACAACAATGAAATAGGTATTCATTGTGAATTATGTATATGTAAGGTATTTATTAACTCTTGCAAAGTTTGTATGTGTGACCCATGGTCAGTTCCAGGTGGGGTACTAATACACGATCATACGGAACAAGGATAAAAAAATTTCCCATGCCTCGTTGATACCTGTCATTCTGACGGCCTTATTCAGTGCAATTTCCAAGTGAAACTGATGGGTCGAGTAACAATAATAAGGTATAATTTAACTGCTTCGGTAGAATTAGTCTGATTTACAATAAAATTATTAGGAATTCTAACAGTTCCATTCACTGAGCCATAGAAACAGAATGATCACAAACGAGAAAAATAAAAATAAGATATCCAGGGATTCTCAGACAGATTACTTAATACAAGATCATAAATTATAGATCTATCTATTTTATATTAATCAATATTATCAATTATCTTAATATTTATTTTACATAATCTTTAATTATATTTTGAAAAATAATTATAGTTGTATGTTTTAACAAGTAAGACAAATCGTTCATGTGAGGACAGGGGGTTAGAATTAATTCTAATGAAGAAATAAAAAATTGTATAATAGATGTAGTTATCCAGGCCAAATATATAGTCAGATAGAAAGAGAAGAACAATAATAAAAATATATAAATAGAAATACTGAAAAAAAAACAACAATAAAAAGATGTAAATAAAAAAACTGATATAGAGCAATAATAAAATGATATAAAGGGAAAGACTGAAAATGAATAGTAATAAAATGGTATTAATGGAAAATATGGAAAGCATAAATAATAAAAAGATATAAATGGAAAGTTGAAAGAGAAAAATAATAAAATTTTTTTTGTCAAATTTGAAAATTTGAAAAGATTGTTCAAAATAAAAGATGAGTTCACTTTTAAGTAGTTTTCATATGTTCTATTAACGTTGGATTTATTTGCAGTTTAAAGATATACAAAATCATAAAATCAGTTTTTACTTCAATAAAATATCATCGACAACTGATCAATACATATGATCAAAGAAAGCAGAAATAAACATATATGATGAATTTTGATTTATTTCCAACTCATTACAGTGACCCTTCTTCTCAATAACAGATAACAATCTATCATCTAATTTATTTTATTTTTTTTACTTAGACATGTTCTCCTTAGGCTTGCTTTGCTGTCATATTGTTTGTCACCTTCATAAAATTTAATCTTCACAATTGCCATAGATTTTCGATCGGATTCAGATAATTTCATTATCTTCTTTCCTGTAAAATTTTTAGGCTCAAAAATATTAACAGGTAACATTAAAAACACAAGAAAGAGTATTGTAGTGCATAAATACACACCTGGGACTTTAATATTTGTTTTACATAACCTTTAATTATACTTAAAAATAATTATAGTTATATATTTGTTTACTAATTTCACCTGAAGCAAGGAAGAACTGCCACTTATGCGGAAGGAGTTGCATAAGAGGTCAGTGATGAGAAAGAGAAACAAGTTACGGTGTTGTCAGAGAATGGGTAAGAGAAGGATGAGAACATTGCTGTGAAGAGAACTACATGAGTAAAGTGGAAAGGGAGAAGGACGTGATACAAGAGTTGTCAGAGAAAGGGTGCGAGTCAAGGAGATAAGAGATGGTAATTGACATTGCATTTCAATTCTTGGAGATTGTAACTGTCAGAGAAGTAAGAATACGGAAGGGATTTCCACAGGCGGGAAGTACGAGCAAAGAAGCTGTGGAGTAGAAGTTGAGGTTACACTTGATTGGTTTCACTGTAACAGGGTGGGACCTAATCTCTAGTGTAGTAGTTCAACTAAATTCATACAGAGTGAACACCAGGTAACTAAGCTCATCGGAGCAGAAGCCGTGAAAGTATTTGTAGAAAAGACAGAGGGAAGCCACATAACATCAAAATGACTGGAGTTGACCTACCAGGTCGAGATCAATTTTAGTCATGAATCCCGAAATAAATAGCAAGGACACCCGACTAGATGTGATAGCAATATTTAATGCACATGCGGATGGTAGATTTATATATGTACAAGATGGATTCAGACTAGAAAAACTTCCTGGCCCTACACTGTGAACCAACTTTCCTAGCAGCAAATTTAGCTATGGATTCAATGTAGTCATTCCACTTCATCGGCTGATAGAGTTAGGCCTAGGAGGGGCAGTGTTTCGCTTTCAGGGAGACTAGCCTGATCCATGCTAATGTGGGGTAGGAGCGTTTGCCTATGGTGGTTGAAGAATAGCTGTTTCTTTTTTGATACATTAGAATTTACGAGTCATTTCTTACCCTAGTCAAATATAAGTTAGTGATCCTTTTTCAAAAACAGCAGCGAAGTTTGCTTTTTCAGCCTCGTAGACAAATCCTCTATATGAAGCTAAAGGGTTAAAATTAATTCTAATGAAGAAATAAAAAGAAAAGGAAGTATTTTCCATGAAATCGCAATAATTAGCACTGTTCAGTTTAATTTGTTCATCGACTTTGTATGGTTCAATAATGGTTTGGTGGACAATACCAGCCCACATTTCCATACTGCTGCCCTCTTGCTGTTTTCTTTTAATAACTGACACATTGGAAACTGATAAAATCCATCCTTTGGTTCATTCATCAGGTTCATCGAATGTAGCTCGAGACGTGAGAATTAATTTAGAAAAATCAGCTTTCACATATTTCTTGGCCCAATTTTGACTCTTTAAAAGATTTGCTCTGTTGACAGGAGTTTGCCTAGGAGATTTCTAGACAGATCCCAATTTTCACCTTTTTTTCTTCTTGACTCTCAATTTTATAACTCAGTTTAGTTTACATTCCCCTCGGGGAGACAAGTTCCTAAAGCCTTTTTCATTGCTTTTAGTTCTCAATTTAGTTATATTTTCAACAGTCCCATTTATGGTTTCATGATCCCTGTGAAGTTTCTTTGATATCTTCAAAGTGGACATTCCGTCTGTAACTTGTTAGATCCATTACCTATGTTTTAAAATATATTTTAGAGAATAGAAAAAGAGATTTTATCAAATTTCAGAGACCATAAACTAATATTATTTTAATCTGAATAATAACTCTACATTGTAGTTCTTATAACAAACCCAAAAATTTCAATAAAATATGTTGAAACTACTTCAAAATTTTACTAAAGCTTTGGTTTGAAGCCTAAATAAGTAATTTAGAATTTGACAAAATCTGTTCAAAGTTACTTCGCTTCATTGATGTAGATATGATTTGCATAATAATTTTAAACGAACTTTCATCTGCTTTATATGCAAAAAATGACATGGATATACATTAAAATATTTGTAAAACCTAATAAAATGCTTTTTTGCTATCCTTTTATTATTAGTTTCATTAGCGTTCGCATTTTTATTATTAGTTACAAAATTCGTAATAGAATTTCTTTTTGTTCATGTTTTTTGAAGATGATGTAAATGAACATCGAAATATTTACCAAACTTTATGTCATTACACTTGCTTAAATTCTCAAATAGAATATTGATTATCTACGAAGGAGTTTTTCTTTATCTCAGAAGTTTGGTGTAAATATCAATTGTAAATTCTAGTCTTTTAAACACAAATAATGCACAATGGCTGACGCTCATCTTCTCTGGTTTTCTTGAAGAAACTCTATCGAATACCCATTTCAAAACTAGATTCTATGTTATCCATTTGATACTGTTTGTCAATTTCTCGACAGGGAAAATTGGTTAGCTTCTGCTCTCTTTAAAAGAGAGGAAAAAAAAAAAAAGAAAAATACAAGATTTATTTCCGTATCACTGTCTCTATACTGAATTACTTGATGCAGACATCCGCAATTCACCTCGAATTGTTTATCGCTTTTTTTATTTTTGTTTTCTCTCCCTTTCTTTTCGAATTGTCAAGAGTCGATTGAAATATTGATTGTGTAAGTTTCATCCAATGTCTTCTATCAGCGACGCATCGCTTTTTCGACGTCACTTCTGGCCTTTTGTTCAGGACGAGATCCAATCCTATCAATTGTCTCTTTGCTGCAATTGTAGAGTTATTGTCACGTTTCAATCAGGCGAACGTGAAAGATTCAGACAAAGTTCGATATTTTTAAAATACGTTATATAGATTTCATGGAGAATATCCCCAATCGAATATTAGTTCGATTTTGCATAAAAGCAGAGATATTTTTTGGCTTTCAATATTTTAATGATCTGGAGAAAAAAGAAATAAAATAAAAATAATTTTTGTTTCCTTTTTTTCAGCATTGAGAATTCAAAATCTTTCCATCATTATTAATAAAAGAGTAATATTAAGCGGCTCGATCAAAGAAAATAATCTTTTTTAATATATTGAAATTAAATGAACGACTATTTAAAAGCTATTTTAAAACATCAAAGATTATCAACACTTGCGTGTTGTGAGAGAATACATTCAAAATCCAATTCAGTCGTCTCTATGAGAATAGGCTATCAGTCGCTACGGCAATTACTTTGCTGTCATCGACTAAAAAATAGTCATAGGGAAACAATTTCTTTTGTATTTTGTGCTTCATTCTTTTCCTTGTGCAAAATAAGTGCTTCACAGCCTGTATGGTGACTTGTTGACTACTTGAGTTATAGTTTCATAGGGTTTGCATCATCTACCATTATATACGGCTATCTCTTGTTTGATGGAATGTTAATGTAGATTCGAAAGTGTCGTTGTACAGAATGCGACAGAAACAACTCCTACATTTTAAAGGTTGATAAAAAGACCCAGTTAAATGTTATTAAAAATCTACTTCATTGTTGGTTAAACAAAAGGCTACAGTTTTTATTCATTTTGTTTTAAAAATGACACCTTGCAAATGGTGGCATCTATTCTCATGGTTAAAATATAGTTTCCAATCCCATAGTCTTCAATGCATATAAAATAGATTTGAGTTATTGAATGTAATCGATTCACGTGGTCGCTGCACGTTACTGGTATAACTTTGCGCGTCTAGATTTAACGGATTCTTTTTTATTTATATATATATATATATATATATATATATATATATATATATCATATGATAAAATGGCATTTATATGAATATTTTCGTCAACATAATCTCCATCCGTGTTAATTCACTTAATCCATCGTTCATTCACTAGTTTACTTGACCGTATATGGCAGCCGTACTTGACCATATATGCCAGCTGTACTTGACCATATATGGCAGCCGTACTTGACCATATATAGCAGCCTAACTTGACCATATATGCCAGCCGTACTTGACCATATATGCCAGCCGTACTTGACCATATATAGCAGCCGTACTTGACCATATATGCCAGCCGTACTTGACCATATATAGCAGCCGTACTTGACCATATATAGCAGCCGTACTTGACCATATATGCCAGCCGTACTTGACCATATATAGCAGCCGTACTTGACCATATATAGCAGCCGTACTTGACCATATATGCCAGCCGTACTTGACCATATATGCCAGCCGTACTTGACCATATATGGCAGCCGTACTTGACCATATATAGCAGCCTAACTTGACCATATATGCCAGCCGTACTTGACCATATATGGCAGCCGTACTTGACCATATATAGCAGCCGTACTTGACCATATATGCCAGCCGTACTTGACCATATATGCCAGCCGTACTTGACCATATATGCCAGCCGTACTTGACCATATATAGCAGCCGTACTTGACCATATATGCCAGCCGTACTTGACCATATATGGCAGCCGTACTTGACCATATATAGCAGCCGTACTTGACCATATATGCCAGCCGTACTTGACCATATATAGCAGCCGTACTTGACCATATATGCCAGCCGTACTTGACCATATATGCCAGCCGTACTTGACCATATATGGCAGCCGTACTTGACCATATATGGCAGCCGTACTTGACCATATATGGCAGCCGTACTTGACCATATATGCCAGCCGTACTTGACCATATATGCCAGCCGTACTTGACCATATATAGCAGCCGTACTTGACCATATATGCCAGCCGTACTTGACCATATATGCCAGCCGTACTTGACCATATATAGCAGCCGTACTTGACCATATATGCCAGCCGTACTTGACCATATATGCCAGCCGTACTTGACCATATATAGCAGCCGTACTTGACCATATATGCCAGCCGTACTTGACCATATATGCCAGCCGTACTTGACCATATATGGCAGCCGTACTTGACCATATATAGCAGCCGTACTTGACCATATATGGCAGCCGTACTTCATTTTCGATCTGATCTGTAATTGAAAACGATTGCAGAAGGAGTCAAGTACTAGCTGGAATGGTTGTGGGAACCGACCATTTTTAGCGATGGATCGTATATTCGAATTTTCCTTGCTGTTTGGGCAGAGTTTAAGTCCCAATAAATGTTCAAGGCACGGAACCTTTCTGAAGGAAAATATTTTTTGGTCATAATATCAATGAGTAAATTCGCTAGTTGTAAATGTAAGCTATGTGATCATTTATACAATTAATTTAAAATTTTAATTGTTTTCCTCTTCTTTCTAGCAAATCATCACTTGAGTTTGTATTTGAATTTATCTTCAGAAAGATACTATTTTTGTTACGCGTGCCGTCAGGAAGATGGCAATACAGGCGGTGTTTTGTTGTTCGTACATGACAAACCTATAAGAGATGACACTGCATTTAACAAGATTCAGTCCCACCAATGTCACATGTGACCACTTTATTTATGTCATCATTGGACACTCTATCATCCAGTGAGTATCCACAGATAGTGTGGTGACAATTTTTATGGAAGGCGTCGAATTTTTGTGTCTGTTAATATGGCTGAAATAAGTGCTCAATGCTTCCCAGGCATAGTGAATGGTCGTGTGCACCACAATACGGTAGCCGCTGATATTTGTTTTCAAGAAAATTCCTTTGACACTCTAGAATGGTGATAGTGTCTTCTAAAAACATAAATGGCTTCGAAGATGCAAGGGACTACCTTATGATGAAGAGGAGTAGAGTTGTGGTGTTAACTTTGTTACCAAAGTGATGAAAATTAAGCAGCCACCTCATAGATTTCAAACTCTACCCATTGCAAATGACTGAAAGAAACTATATATATATATATATATATATATATATATATATATATATATTATTATTAAATATAAGAGACAATGAATATCTATTATGTTTAATCATGAGCCGTTCTAAACGTCGTAGTTTTGCTTTAATTTCAGTTGAAAATAAAGACAAAAATTCTCCAACATTTGGATAATTATTTATTGGTTTTCTTCTAAGCTTTCGGCTCACATGAGCCATCTTCAGAGAGGTAGTTTAAACTGAAATATTATAAAATCCACCATCACCGACGATTTTATTTTGTGTTGACATAAAACTCCGCTTGGCAACGGCAATAGTTACCAAAAATAATAAACGCAGTTCTTAACTTTGCGATGCGGTTTTATGACGTCACACCGCGGTGTAGCGCGAAATGACAACAAAACCATGTAGTCAAATGCAATGTAATATGTTATTTCCTGTTTTAAAGTTGATTTTATTGAGTGTTGGTTGTTTTGATTTGATGTACATGGCCTCCAATATTTTTGGTAACTATTGCCGTTGCCAAGTGGAGTTCTTTATCCTTACAAAATCCATCTTCTGGCAAAGAGAAGGCTTCTTTAAAGATATGCAGACTGATTTCAAAATCTTTAATTGATTATTGGAACCAGTTACATGTAAAATTTTGAACCACTCTTTCCTATACGAATTGGCACAGACTATATTCTCTACTAGGCGTTGAGCAATAGCCGATTTCATATTGGTAGAGGGAAGACAACACATACTACATATTTTGCCTAATTGTATTTTCAAAGGTACATCTTGATTAATTTTTGTCTCCAAGTGTAAGGTTGTACTCTCCACATAACCAGTAGCGCACTGGCAATTAAATTCATATATAAAATTACTCAATTTGATGTAGGGCAATTCATCCTTACGAAAAGACGGAAACGCAGACCTAGTCCGACAAATACGCTGCAGAGCAACAGACGGATAAACAAGAAACCGTCTTGCTAACCTGTTTCTGGTTGTTTTCTGGTTGTTGGACGAAAGAGCTAGTGAGACTGTTAATAAATTCCTTGTTTTTAAAGTAGTATATATATATATATATATATATATATATATATATAGTCATCCGTAGACTGATCTGTTTTGCTGTTTCAGAGCTCGTCAGTACGGTTAGACATCCGATTGAAACCCGGCCGAATTGACATCAGTCGGCGATGGGTGAGTACCTACTTTTTCAAAGTCTGCCATTCTTCCATCCTACCAGTCTTCCAGTCTACCATTCATTAGTGCTCAATCGTAGTGTGAGAGCGGAATCAGTTGCATTTCGAGTCGAAATTTTTACAACTACTCTTTATTATTATTCTTCATTATTAATCGATATATGGGCATTGACAAAGAAATAACTTTTTTGTGAATACTAAGTTTATAGAAGATTTTGGAGTAATATGAATGCAATAAGTGGTCAACTCTTCTGAGCCATAGCGGGGTGTTCTTAGAACCACAGCACAGTAGACGCTGACTTTTGTTTTTAAGGATATTCTTCTGACGTCTCACAAATGGTGACGGTGTTTGCTAAACAAATTTATTGTTCTGTAGATTCGGCTAATAATCCTGTTTTGTATTATTTTTCACAAAAAATAAATCAGATCATTCACCCTCGGACATAACAGATTAATTCGTGCTTCCATGAAAAGAGATGATATCATTACCCATTTTTCCAAATATACAAAGCATTTTGAGAACTTTCTTCAGGGCATTGTTATTGACAATATCAAAAGCTTTGGTCAATTCAACAAAGATTTGATTTCTTTTTGTATCTTCTCTGCAAACTAACGGAGCGTGAAAATCTTATCAATGTTGCCAATGCTAGAACAAAAGACACTTAGTCTTACGACAGATTACCTCTACAAGTTTGGTAATGAGGTTCTCCTAGTACCCGGTTCACACTACTTCCTGGTCTTTTGAAAATGACTCGTGGTTCATCCTTTGTTGTTTAGGACTGCGTTTTCAGTTCCCTCTAAAATATGCTTAAACTCTATGATACTTGTGGCATTATTGAAAAGGCACTAGTAAATAAAAACGAAACAAAACTAGAAGACTGAAAAGCACTAATTTTCTGTAGACTGAAGATATACAGATGACGAGACAAAGAAAATAGAAAGAGAATGACAATTAAATTGTTTTCGTCTACCGGAGAGGTTAAAAACAAAGAGACCATCTGGTTTTGGTCAGGACTGAGATTGAGTAATAGCATGTTCTTTGGAGCCGAGAGACCCCCCGGAAAGAAATATATAATACTTTTACAATTATTAAGTGACAGAAAAAAAGACCGACCTCTCGCCGCAAATTTGGTTGATTGATAAGGTTTAACGGCTAAAAGTAGGCAGGTTTCCAAAAGAAAATAAGAAAAGAATTTTAGCTAAATTTTTCGTCTGCCGAAACACCATAAAACATCCCAAATCAAAGAATTGGAGGAAGGAAACGAAAAAAAAAATGATAAATTCTAGGTGCGAAAATGACCCCACACAAAAGCACGGTAAGAAAAAATTCTGAGCGATAATTATAATTTGGCCGTTTGGACTAAACCACCCCCAAGCCCGTGAGGAACGGGTTTGTCAAGTAGCCAAACAAGAAAAGCTCCAAATGGAATTTCAGGGAAGGTGGAGAACGTTACACGCTCCTCGGGCAGTGATGGTGAGAGGCACTCACACAAAGCAGGAAGAAGACGGGTTTGATCAGGTGAACAAAAGAATGAGATTATATTTGGAGATTTGCAGAGAGAACCCTGGTTGGTTGTTTATTGAACGCTGACATTCCCAGAGCACATCATACACCACCCCAGTCCTTGCGCAGGAGGACAAAAAAAAAGTCATAATTCCGAGTAGAGAGAAGAAAGACCCTGCGAAGACGAAACTGAATGAAGAAATGAAAACCACCGCTTCTTCAGAGCTGATGTGATTTGCCGCCCTGAAGAAAAACCTCCGAATTAAAGCCATGTTCCAGAAGTCTCGTTCAAAGTCATGACAACAAACACTGTGTCTCGATAATCGGGAAGGGTCGTTAGTTATTGCATGGGGGATATAGGCCTATTTAAGCCGTCAATAAGTGTATTATCCAGTTTGTATTCAGAAGTTCTATATAAATACAGATATTTTTTTATTATCCAATTTATTTTTTTCTGTGTGTGTGAATTTACTCTAACCAGACCAAACAAAGTCATCGATTCGAGTCGACCATTCGGACCAAGACAGTCTTGCGATCAGTTAACCTAACGTGTGGACGAGACAAGACTTGGGCCGAAGCTATGAACTCCACTATCAGCCGTGGGGACCAAGCTTGAATACGGAGAGCACGGAGTGGACGTCATATTCTAATGACTCACCCTGAACACTGCAATTTTCTTTAACTTAATATTTCTTTATTTTATCCTCAATAAGAGCAGGTATGTTGGCTTATTGTCCGAGTCGCATTCTTCTCCAGCCTTTTGAAAGGAATTAGAATTTTATCCCTAAATTAAAATCAAGTAAAATCAATATATGTACTAGGTTTTTGATTAGTATCAGAGATGCAATCTCTGAATGGGCATGTAAATTGGTACACTACATTGGTTTTTTGTAAAGAATTTAGTTTAGTGCTTGTTGGGTTATTATAGACTATGAGGTCAATTGTTTTAAACTTTTTATAATATATAATGAGTTTAATTTGATTATTACTTTCGACTGGTTTAACATTTCTACGTATTATGTTTTTGAGAGTTTTTCCATCTTGTTTATAATTATTATGTATTTGGTTGCAATAGTATAAGTTAATAGTGTTATGTTTATTTTGATGTAAACCATTATTATTAATATTATCAATATTGTTAGAGCTATTGTTAATTTTGTTGATACTAATCAAAAACCTAGTACATATATTGATTTTACTACAACCACGCTCTCCAGTAGACTTACATGTCATCTTTCTGATCAGAGTACTATTAAACAACATTTCTCTGAAAAACATAAACATGTAGGTAATATCCGACAGATTTTGGTCAACAATACGGTGATCCTTACTCATACACACAGTAAGAGGAACCTGCAGATATTGGAGGCCATGTACATCAAATCAAAACAACCAACACTCAATAAAATCAACTTTAAAACAGGAAATAACATATTACAATGCATTTGACTACATGGTTTTGTTGTCATTTCGCGCTACCCCGCGGTGTGACGTCATAAAACCGCATCGCAAAGTTAAGAACTGCGTTTATTATTTTTGGTAACTATTGCCGTTGCCAAGCGGAGTTTTATGTCAACACAAAATAAAATCGTCGGTGATGGTGGATTTTATAATATTTCAGTTTAAACTACCTCTCTGAAGATGGCTCATGTGAGCCGAAAGCTTAGAAGAAAATCAATAAATAATTATCCAAATGTTGGAGAATTTTTGTCTTTATTTTCAACTGAAATTAAAGCAAAAATACGACGTTTAGAACGGCTCATGATTAAACATAATAGACATTCATTGTCTCTTATATTTAATAGCATATGTTTAGAATATATATATATATATATATTAAAAATCTCCATGGTTACATAATTATAAATCATAATTGAACACTTTTGACACACGTAAATTCCAACTTCCACTCCCTAATTTTCTAAATAACCAGAAATTCATCTTATATTTTCAAAAATAAATCGTTTTCACAATTTATTTTAACATATCACTTGAAGAGGAATAGCTTTGATCGATAACATGAAAATGTTTGTGTAGTGATATTATGCTTTTATAATAATAACATAATAACAATATTAAGCTCTACTCTGTATCGAGCATTCTTTATAAAAGTAAATGCTTGAACAGTGGGTTTTTAATCTGCATGTTCTTTCACTTTTTTGTAATATATATATATATATATATATATATATATATAGATGATTTAGTTACAACTGATGGCAAGAGGATATGAGGGAATGTGCCATCAAAACACTATGTTTATTAACGCAGAACATGAATACATCTAGGCCTGTAGATTAAGGGAAAATGAAGTAAAAAGCAATGAGCAAATATACCGTTAAATATATTACTATATTATTGTATGGAACTCATACTTTCCTGAATCGTTTCTGCATTAATATCCGGAACAAGTAACGCGTAAGCGAATTAGTGATTGTTTTACTGTATTTGCTATTGTAAGATTTTCTATTTGTGCGCAGTATTTTTAAAAGTTTTTATAAAGTTCAGTAACGTCAGAATTAAATGCAACACACACAAAAAAAAATATATATATAAAATTTCACCAATCCGGATATTTTAAATCTGCTTCGACTGATAATTCGGAAAAATTTTAACAAATCCATTTTCATGGGTGTAAATGCATGGTTACGAAAAGAGGAAAGTGATGAGAAATTCTGGCGAAAAGAAATAGCGATAAACAATCGCTCACTAATCCGATAACTAGTATGCATTTACGCCATTCATCCGGACAAAATTTTAGTGTGCTTTTCTCTCTCTCTTTTTTTGATAATCATGGGTTTTTCCAATTCCCAGCAGTACATGCTACTTAATGATCATTCTTTGTATATTGGATACCTTTTCGTCCATACTACTTCTACAGAGTCAAGACGCCCTCATATCCTATGTATTTCAAATAAAGAACGACGGCTTAGACAATGACATAGTGAAAGCAAGAAAGACAGAGAAAAACAGCTCATAACATATTTAGCGAGTTTAAGTTTATGGAGGCGTAACAGAGTGTAGGAGAAATAATAAAAAGACAACACTTATTCACAGCTGCAAAACACAGAAAGTTGTGGAAAGCCATGATCGCCTACATCCTGAGGGGACACGGCACATAACGAAGACTTGTATGTTGTTAGGCTGACTTCCGTTAATAATAAATCTTGGTCGATCAGCTAATAGAGTTAGAATCAGAACAAGTAAAAATATCAACTATCTGAATTACTGAATACTTTCTCGACCTTGTTTTAGCGATCCGGCATCTTTTCGTCATATCAGAAAACTGTAATTTGAAATCCTTCACATATTTTTTTTAATTATCCGCAGTTCTCTATCAATAAAAAAAAAACAACAACAAAAAAAAAAAAAAAAACTAAAAAAAAACGTAACTACCGAATAGGAAGTGGAAAAAATAGTATCTTAACATTTTTAACTCTGAGAAAGTGACATTTTTTCTTCAGGAATGCACCTTGAGGCTTCGACCTCCCTAACGGTTTTTATTATTCTTTATATCTCACCTTCGTTTTTTCTTTTCACCACCTCCGCTCACCAACGTTCGCAATTTAATTTCCTCAGTTGAAGGTTTCTTCAATTTCATTGAGGCGGAGCGAGAGCAACAGAAAGAGGAACAGAGGCGAAAGCAAGATAATCGAATTTGAAAATCGTAAGCAGATAACGATCAGAAGCCCGGCATTCTGCTCACGCGCCATTCGGTGCCCGGCGTGGTGTTCCCACGTGATGGATAAGATATCACGCAGCCCTGACTGGAATCACATTCAACATTCATGGTGAAATGTTGATAGCCGGAAAAAAAGGCAAGAGAAAGAAATCCAGCCATTAAACTCCTCTCAGCAAATCATTTTATTTCGCTCGTTCCCGCCTTCATCTCGTTCAATCGCTATTCTCATTATTATTGTTCTTGCAATCGGCCATCTTGTTTTTGCTGTCATTTTTTTTCTTGATGTGTGTGTCAGAGTGTGGGTTGGGATAATTCTTGTTCATTTCTTTCTTGTTTTGTTATATTTTGCACAGCTTCTGTGGTATTTTTGTTTTCCGTATTTCCCGCTCTTTTAATTATTGCTTTTTAAATAGGTTCTTTTACTCTTTGCGATTTGCCAATTTTCTTTTTTCTTTTTGTCTTTACTTCTTTTCCTCTTTCTTCTCTTCCTACTTCTTCTTCCTTTTCTGGTGATTTTTCTTCTTTTTCTGTCTTATTGACTTTCTTATTCTCTTCTTCTTATTGTTATTGTTCTTTTTGCCTTTGTTTCTCTGCACGTCTTTTTTTATTCACTATTCTTTTTCTCCTTATCTTTTGCTGCGGTAGTTGTTTTTTTTCTACTCGTCTTCTTCTTTCACTTTTTCCTTGATTTTTTCTTTCAATTACATTTTTTCTTCTCTCTTTAAGGGATATTTTTGATAAAATGATTCTTATTCTAGCCTCTTATATTTAGGATTTTATTTTACAGCATACTTTTAATACTTACCTTTCTTCTTCTCCTTCTCCTTCTTGATCTTCTCTCGTGATCTTTTAAATTATTTTCCACGCATTTCTATCTATCTATCTATCTATCTATCTATCTATCTGGTACATTAATAAAGGGGTACGTATAGATATAACTAAATAAATTTACCTATACATGAAGTTGGTCATGGATGGATTTCTTTTTTTTTGTGTGTATTTTTTACTCTCAATAGAAATCATTGGCAGCCTTTAACAATGGAGGAAAACAATTATTTCTTTGTGAACATAATCTCTTATCAGGAGACTTATTGCAGGGGTAAATATTATTTACATAAATCAAACATTATTTTGTAACAATTTCGGCTAAAATTCAGCTAAAGTCAGTGTGACGTTAGGAAAAAAGATTTCCAGAATTACAAAAATTATGTGGACTTTTAAAATATTCATATTTGAAAATTTAAAAAAATTATTTCACTCTAAGCAATGAAAAAAAAATCACTCGCACGGAAAAAGTTACTGAGTGTGAGAGAGTATTAATGAAAAAAAAAAACACAAAAAGAACCGATTTTAAGAAAACAAACGATAACGATTAACATTGATCTCCAAAAACTTAAATGCAAAGTTGTCTGGAAAGCAAAAAATAGGAAGAGTGTTCCACAAGTGAAAAGTGCGAAAGAAGAAACTTAGTGTAGAACTTCTGGTTATATCCAGCCATTTAAACTGTAATATGTTAAGACCCTGACGCTATTCTAGTTGTACTTTCCTATATTTCTGAGATAAAGTAGTATTTACAGTATTTACATTATTCGAACTATTGTCATCAACTTTTTTGCCATTCGTACAACGTTTCAGCTGTTGTACGCTCCGGCCTTCTTCAGGTGCTAGGAATTTCGAACCAAACCCTTTATTACACTGGAGTATCACTGGAGTATTATTCACTGGAGTATTATTCCTTGCGTAGTAATGTCTCGATTGGAAGTCATGAGTTATCTTCCTCTAACTCAGCAAGTTACTTATTCACCACTGCTGTAGCCTGGTATTGAACTTACAACTCTTTGGGTCAAGTCACAGGAACTAACCAACGTCTATATCTACTGGGTTATGTGTCCTTAAGGACGTCTTACAAATGGCAATAAAGATGAAGACAATGGTCTGAATAATATAAATACTGTATTCCAGTTGTACGCTTATATTCATAAAGTCTAGATACCAAAAAGGAAAGCACATCATAACATAACCATGAAAATATTTGTAAAAAACGAGCTGGGAAGCTGCGTAAACTTTAGCTGGAGATTAACACGCGCACGCGCGCTCACACACACAACTACATATATATACATTAATATATATAATAAACGTAGATAAATATTTTATATTTAAAACTATCATACCCGTACAGTCAAAAATGACGGCAAAATATTTGAAAGGATTATTAGCTGTTTCCTCATAGGTTACCTACTTATCCCCACTAGGCATTGTAGGAGAGTATATATATATATATATATATATATGTGTGTGTGTGTGTGTGTGTGTGTGTGTGTGTGTGTTGGTTTCTTCTATGTTGTTAGGGGTCGAAGGTTCGAATCCTGCTTAATGAAACACATTTTTCTAACAAAATTTGTCATAAATATTCAGTTTGGTAGAGTTATGTATATAAATATACTGTTTAATTAAAAACAAAATATCTGATCAAATACAAGTATCGATTAAAAAAATAATATTTAAGAAAATAAATTATATTATTAAATTATGTCTTAAATACATCTAGAGACCAAAAAATGTGCTATATCTTTTATATATATATATATATGTATATATATATAATATATATATATATAAATGATTGACCATATCTTTAACAAAGGTGCATATATATATATATATATATATATATATATATATATATATATGCACCTTTGTTAAAGATATGGTCAATCAGTAAGCACGCCTTAGTCTCGGAAATGTGACCTTTGATTTCATCGATTGCGTGAAAATCAGCACCGCAGCTGTTGAAACCCTCCACCCAGCGATGGTGTGTCATCAAAGGCACTGATTGCAAACATAGCGGTTACGCCCAGTCTACTTTATTTGGCCACAACCAGAATCATAGAAAACACATGATTTGAGAACAACAAAAATGAATAGCAACTGGAAGAGAAAATGATGACATCATGAAGAGCTGACATTCTATATTACTACAAACAAAAAATTACGAAGGAAACCCCCATCAATACTATAAGCAGCAATAATAATATTACTGATTTTATTTTAAAGAGACATTTTTATAAATTGCAACTGAAAGTATTACGGACGGCTAGGTCAATGTTTTACGAATGTTTCGTTATAAAATAACGATTTATTTTACGATTACTATTATCATTCTCGATTGTTACCTACATCACTCAACAAGCATCTCTTTCAATAAGTTTCTACAACTATCTTGACTCCATTATCATCTTTCAAGGGACCTAATAGTGTAATACTTACGATTCTAGCTCAAATTATTATTAACACCTATCTACTTTTTGTCTTCTTGTAGGCCAAGTTGGTTGACTCTTTCCTAACCTGGAATCCAAATATCAAAGACATCCAGTGTAGTTCTGTATTCTTTGCTAAAATTCTGTTGAGAAATCAATTTTCATGTAATTCATGCAGCTTATACATTTTTCTTTCTAATGTTAAACGTGGCAATTTAGTCAATTTTTTTAACATTCAGCATTTTTTCTTTCTCTTTACGTTCACAGCTCAAGCTTCAATATTTTCCTGCTAGCCAATCTACATTTCTTGCCCCTGACAAGGAAGTTCGAAGGAGAATATGAACTACAGGAAAATATTAGAAACAAATAAAATGGCGATGAGCTGCGATGTTATATTTAATCTCCTATATGGTAGTAAATGTTATGCAATTTCATCACAAACGTAAAAAAAACTTGAAATGATAGAAGTGCTATTCTTCCAATGAATATTGAAGGCATATGAGGAAGGAGAGAGATTTAAAGAGAAAATGAACCACAAGGAAAATGTTGCTAACAATAAGAAAAAGACAACCGAATTTTCTTGGACACATAATGAGAAAAACAAGCTTGAAACGGCTTAAGAGTCACAAATTTAAAGATTTATTGAATGAGCTTGTTTGATAGAGCGTAAATGGAGGGAGCAAGAAGTCCATATCATAAGGATATGTAGGACAGATAACAGTTGACCCTAGACTTAAAGCGATTAAGATTATAGTGATTGCGGAAGTATCTATTCGGAAGTTTGTTCCTTAAAGTAACAATTCTGTTAAATAACATGTACGAGTGGAACGTCTTTCTTGACAATAAAATACGATGAGAAAGGTTGTTTTTGAATCAGCGTTGATACGTGACAAGACTGGTTGCAGCTGTGTTGTAACTCGCTATTAATGGCTCTAATGTTACGTCTGGACTGATTACAACGGTACTATCATCAGAACTCTCTCGGAACTTGCGAATTTAACCAAAGTCTCTTCCCTGAGACAGGATGTGACACAAGGTTGGGTTTTACGTGGGGAACCCGAACGGGAACACTCCGACCAAGAGTTAAAATTTACCCAGCCCCTGCATACACAAGATCGGACACTATGCTTGTATATTTTTCTCAGCCTAGTCTCAATGAGTAAACCAAGCCCCGACTGAGTAGAACTTTTCTCGAAGACAGGGAGGTAGACTCCTGTGCAAATCTGAGTAATTACCCAAGTCAGAGATGGGGTGTGATACATAATAGACTGGGGTTTCCGTGCGCGTACTCTCGAGAAAAAATTCGCCAGTTCCCCTATAAGATGGATCGGGATTGTCTATTTTTCTCAATCTATATTCTGCACCAGCTGAGTCACTCTCTCCTAGAAGACAGAGAACTTGACAAGAGCGAGTATTAACAAGTTCTACTTGACAAGTAGAGTATTTATAAAACTCCTCCCTACAGAGGGAGGTTAAAGTACGCTATCCCACATTTCACTTCTATTTTTATATGTTCTGAAAAACACCTTTTCGCCAATTTTGAAAAATGTGTCTTTTTGTTATCCGTTCTTTTTCTTTTTTTAACCTGTTGGAATTCAGCGTATATCTGGTATCCCCTCAGATATCTTCACTTACTTTATCATTACTTGATTTTTTCAGCTGGTTCGTTTGATCTTGGGTGATAAGGCGGAGTAGTAATATGTTCAATTGGGAATATTTTACGAAATTCGTAAGCGTGAATTGTGTATTGTCATCCGATACTATGGCATACAAAATACCATATCTTGCAAACAGTTCATGTAAAAAATTCACTATGACCACGGAAGTTGATTTTTTGCATATACAAATTTCAGGCTATTTAGTAAAGTTGTCCACTAACACCTGATAATGCGATCTGTTTATTGAACCAGTAAAATGGATGTAAAGTTTTGGTCACGAAGTATCTGCCTTTGTTTAAGGTTGTGGGTGAATTTCCTGTCTTTTTCTAATTTTTCAATGTCTTGATCCATTTTAGTTAAGTCATTGCGAGAACTGATGGTCAAAGGTTACTTAGACTAGTGGTCCTCAACCGGGGTCCATGTAATATTAGTGGCGATCCACACAAAAAATTTGCAATTTGGGGTCTACGGTAATAATTTAGTGGTCAATAAAGCAATTTGTTACAACAGATAATTATAATTTGTACAGTAATCTATGCCATATTAAAATAGTGAAAATAAAAAAAGAAACATCTTAAACTAGCAGAAAACGGAATTAAGCGATGTATATTAGCGTCTCTTTTACTCTACCGAATGTTTTGAATGAAAAGAATATATAAAGGATGGATTATAAATACGAAGGAAAAATATGTAAAGGTCATAATTTATTATATAAATTAATTTAATGCATTAATATATAAGGATTATTATATAAGGATTATATATTAAGGAAGAATATGTATTTATTATTCCTATAATACAGTCTGTAAACTTATCTACTAGTGATAAAAATAATACAAGCTTTTTTTTTCATTGAATAATAATGGAGATCCTCTAAAATATGATAAAATAAAATAAAATTAAGAGGAAAAGTGGTCCGTATATAAAAGAAGGTTGTGAATCACTGAGCTAAAGCAACAAAAATAGGAATAGTTGTGGAGAGCCATTATCATCCACCTCCCTAAAGGATATCGCATAACAAATAATAATAATAATAATAATAATGATAATAATTTCGCCTTATTTCTCTCATTTTCTCATTGTTTAACACTCATGTCGTTATTCTACGATCATAAAAGCAGGCTGCGCGAATCGTAAATAAAAATAACTCCCCAATAATGATTGAACTCGCAACCTTTATCTGAACCAAGATATTTATAATTTTTTTGGTTAGTTCATTTAAAAATAAATTGTTGGAAACGTTGCGATAGGGCGTATTAATTACCTGGATAAAGTTTAACTTGGAAAGAATGTTTGGTTAACAACATTATCTATTTTGTATGTGTGTCTTTTTATCTTTGGAATATGATAAGAAAGAGCGATAGGCGATCTCAAAATCAACGCAGGTAGCGATATAGACAAAGAAAAAATAGTTTCACCTATTTGACAATGCGACGACTTTGCCGACGTTGTCAAAATGACATTACAAAGATTGATGGCGAGTTGATAATGATAAGATCAAATCAGGCATTTCTTTTGATCTTTGCGACTTCAATGATATTTCGAGAGTACATTTTTTTAAGTGAATTATAACCTCGGAAATTTTCCACGGTTCATGTCAGAACAATTAACAATGCCGGAAGAGAATGAAGTTCAAGAGAGAAAGTCTTTGATTAGTATTTAAATCCAGAAACAGAAAGAAATATAAACTGCCCGAGTATGTATATAATTACTTCGACGTTCATATATATATATATATATATATATATATATATATATATATACTTGTAAGCATATGAAAGTGTATGCGTAAGCTTATGTATGTTAAAAATATGGATTAAATTCGACAGAATGATTCAATAAGAAAGCAAAAGTAAGTTCTTTCGAAACTTAACATGTTTCGCTATTTCTTTAGTTTCCTCTGTAGATTTTGGTGGTGGATTCATAACTAAAGAGACTGTCATATAAATTCACATAATTCAACTTCCCAAAAATTATGATGAAGCTAAATAAATAAATAAACATGTTAAATGTATACAAATTCTCCTACTTCAACCATATATATATATATGTGTGTGTGTGTGTGTGTGTGTGTGTGTGTGTGTGTGTGTGTGTGTGTGTGTGTGTGTGTGTGTGTGTGTGTGTGTGTATGTGTGTAGTGGATGTCTACTGGATGTCTAACCACATTGATTCGTTAAATCTGCACTACCTTAAGATTTCTTGAATATTCAGGCTGATGGACGAAAATAAATACACTGTTTAATAACTAAATAGAGCGTCTACTCAAATAAGTGGATACTCATATTTATGTAGGCGCTCGATTTATTAAACATTAGATATGAGAATTTCGAAGAATTTAATAGCAGAAGGATTTTAAAATATGACGAAAACAAATGTATGAATAATTATGTCGAACATACCAATACTTGATACGCAACATACTTATCAAGAGTACAGATGTGATACTCACCTAGAACTGCAAAATAACTAAACCGTTCATAAAAAATAAACAAAAAGAATTCCAACATCTACTATGTTGTAGTGTAATGGGCTGTATTCGAATATATATATATATATATATATATATATATATATATATATATATATATATATAATGGAGATGTTATAGTTGTTCCAACGAAGGAAAAATGTATATTTTAAATCAAAGCATTAAACCGCAAACATTTTTAGTTATAAAGTAGATTAAAAAAATCACTTCTTCACCATGGTAGTAAACGTTTGACACTCCCATCGAAGATCAAAGAAAACTTAAAGCAACTGAAATGTGGGTCTACAGAAGGGTGCTACGGATATCACGGATCGAGCACGTAAGCAAAGATGAGGTTTTGGAAAAAAATGGAAATTAGTACTGAGCATCAGGAAGAGACAGCTAAAGTTCCTGGGACATGCAATGAGGAAAGAGAGCTTGGAGAATCTGATACTAACAGGCCAAATAAAGAGAAAGAGAGACAGGGAAAAACTGTGTGTAACATACTTGACTGGCCTGGGCAGGTGGATGGCAGAACGGGGGTTGCGTGGTGTAACAGGAGAAAGTGCGCTAAGAGCCACTAGGGCTAGGGAGACGTAGAAGGTCATGATCGCCTACGTCCTGAAGGGACATGGCACATAGAAGAAGAAGATATCGTCGAACGTCAGTTCTTCCAGCTTTATTGAGTAGGCAATGGTAGATACTTTTGTAACAGACTCGCAACATGCACTTGACAAGAAGAGACCAATTATCTGGTTTTCTCTTCCTGATTTCAAATCGTTCAAGTTTTTGGTCTAGATATTAAGCAGCTTGTCTTTTTCGGAGTTGATGTCTAGATAAATAAAGAAAATTTGTTGTATAAAGAAATTAGAGGGAAAATGGTGACATTAAATTAAAGAAGAAGAGGAAAAAGAACACCATTTAACATTTACTCAAGAGACAGTAACTGAGACTGGAAAATACCTGATTCAAAATGTAGTTTCAACTACAGGATCCACTAATCGGAAGAAGCATTTAGTGATTTGGAAGAATTTGAGAATTTGTTCTTCAGGACAACACAAATGCAAACACTGGATTTAGAGCAGGACTTTAAATGCTATATAGAAAAATCGTCATTGAAAATTAGATGCAACTGGCTGATCATTACATAAGAATGAGCTAACATTCAGAGCTGTTTTTAATGATGTTGATGGTACAAGTAAAAGTCCGAATGCTTTTACAAGCCCACTATATAAATGGTGTGAAAGGGACTGTCATGATTTGCTCCTAGTAGAATTTATGGAAATCAGTGGCCCTATTGATAATATTAGTCAGAATTAATAAATCTATCCCAAAGTGAAATTTGTGAACCTGGAACCACTGAAAAATTTTCAGAATATGAAATTCAAGCATCTCTTACAAATTAGAGTTGCCTGGTTTTCCTTTACTTTCTCAGAGTGTTGGAATAGCAGTGAAATTAAAATCTGAAGCTTCTCGTGTGTTTATGGATTTGAAGCAATTTTCTATAGATACACTCCATCTAACAACACGCACGCACACGCACGCACACACACACACACATGCACACACACGTGCACACACACATGCACACACACACATTTTTGCAGACACCTCATGACATCAACTAAAACCTTCCTTTGTTTCTAAAGATTCTTACGCTGAAGATTTTGATAAATATGATTATATGAATCTTTGGATTGAATTAGTTTTCATATGATATAAAATTTATTAATGAAAATAGCAAAAGTTTTAGATTTACTGTTGAAATAATAACATTTTTCAATCAAATATTGTTAAAATGAATGACATTTTCAACGCATTTTCAATGCAAATTTTGATTGCATTTTCTCAAAATGGTTTAAAACTAGAAATAAAAAATTTAGTGTCCTTGAATTTTGATTTTTTATATACACTTCCTTGAAATTTACACCGTACAAAGTTCGGTGTAGTGTATATTTGTATTGTTCAACATTAAATGAAGTAGAGAGGAGACTATGCTTAAAAATTAAAAAGATTTTGTATAAAATAAATGCTTTCTTCCATTACTGAATTTATATATATATATATATATATATATATATATATATATATATATATATAGGTATTCATGAGTGTGAAAGAGAGAGAGAGAGAGAGAGAGTCAGAGAAAGAGAGAGTCTAGGTTTGTCCTTTTGCGAGCGTGTAAGTGTGCATGTGTATATTTGTGTCTTAGTATAAAATTGTAGTGCGCAAACATGCACGAGCGTGTTTGTGTGTCTGTGTGTGTGTTTGTGTGTGTGTGTGAGAGAGAGAGAAGGAGAAAAGGAGACGAGAGGAAAAATCAAGAGGCACTGTGGCGTGACGATTATCAGTGTAGGAACAGAATTATCAAGAAGGCAAGAACATAAGCAAACCACTTCCCCACATCAGTTTTTCCAGCTAAGCATGAAGTTACAGAAAAAAGATGTTAGCTTCATTGCCAAACCATGACAACTCTATCTTTTGACAGACACACACACAAATACACAGTCATACATATGTATATATTGTCTTTTCTATAGATACACTCCAACTGAGAACATACAGACACACAAAGCACACAAAGCACACACACACACACACACACACACACACACACACACACACACACACATATAAAGATAGATAAAGTGACATAAGAGAATCTATGTAACGTGACTGTTATCAGCGTAGAAGATGATGTCGACCAAACGAATATGAATATCGTCTCAGGTCATTTTTAGTTCACTTCGTACTATGCTTTAGTGAAAGAAATGAGTCCGATTCTCCCTACACCCTGACAGTGAGATTACATGACAAAAAAAGAAAGAAAAAAAAGACATCTAATCAATGCCAAGCCATGAGAAAGTTTTCGTTCTTATTAAATTTCAGTGATTGAAGGTCTGAGTTGGTAGAACTAGAGAATGAACCACAACTGAATATATGCCACGGGATTCTTTAAAACTAAAGTTTACTCAATACATGGCTGAAGAATCACCCAAAATAGAAGGTGACTGAAGTCATGGCGATTTTCGTTTGACATGAGTAACTGGGTAGGTGATAGGAACTGATGATTACGAAGAACAGGAGTATAGATTACGATTAACCATTGACGAAGAGGTTAAGGTTGTAGTATATAGCTATAATGTACATGAAAGATACGATATAAAAGTGTTTACATCAGATTAATAGTAGATGGCAAAATGAAAAGAAGTTCTTCAGACTAATAACGTTTTTGTAGATGGAATCAATCTTATATTTAAAAATGGGGGTAAATTTCCGTGAAGAAATACGAAAAAGGCCGGTTACAATTTAGATTGAAACGTTAAAGATTCAAAGAAGCTTTAATTTACATTTAAAGTTTCACGTCCAATATACTTAGTCGATCTCATTCAGCATTTTATCGCTTTATTTTTTTATTTCCATTATTATTTTTCTAAATTATCTCGTTTTTTTCAGCAGCATTCTTCTGAGGAAAGGAAATATATTGTATGATTCTGAGCGTGAAAAGATTCTGAAATTAGTGCACTTTCAATACATTTTCACCGTAATAAATTATTTTCTCTTCTGATCAAAACTACATTCTTGAAATCGAAATTATAGCCAAAGGCCATTACGATAAACGACCATTGCATTAGTAGGAAAACTTGATTTTACATATTTTTTCAAATCAGCTTTCGGCAAACTTGGCCCTTTGTACCCACAAAAAGTACAGTTTGACGAGAACAGTTTTTCTATTAATGTCACTATTATTTTAACTAACTTTACCCCTTGTAATGTTTATTGTTTCAAGAAGCGATGATTAGAATTGTAGACATATCTAAATATACGATGAATGTTAGTTCATACACCTTTGTTGTTGAGAATTTAAAACAAAAATATTAAATACTATTTATTTATTTATTAGATTGTTATTTACTTTATTAAGTTTATATTTACCACATTCTAAAATATAATACAATTTTATTAAAACTAACGCAATGCAATATTTATCATTTACCAATTTATTAAGAAATAAATATGAAAACAAATTCTTATTCATAAATTTATAAACACTAATTTATTAAAATATGTGAATCAACGATAAGAAAATCTTTATTATTTAGCATTTTATAACGTTCGAATCCATTAGCAATTGGCTGATGTCTTGCCAACCATTCCAATAAACAATATAAATAATAAATAGTCTAAATAAATAATTGTAAGGGTCTATTAAAATGTTCTGTGTCGGGCAAATTTTCACATTGAACACTGATTTACCACAGAAACAAACTTTGTGGACTAAACGACTTATGTCCCGGTTATCTTCAGAGACAATAACCTATCCCAAGTTATGATCTTGAGTCTCGTGTCAATCATTTGGCAAATGATGCCTTCATTCTTGAAGAAGTGAGTTAAATAGTGATGTCAACTTCTACAGTTTCGCCATTCTAAGGGAAATGGGACCCTTTCAGGATTTATTATCGGCAGGTGTTAACCATATAAGATACGCAAATGATACTGTATTAATAGCCGACTCAGAAAGGAAACTACCGGATATCATAGACAGGGTGGTAGAAGAAAACGCGAAGAAAGGACTATCAACTGCAAGAAAACAGAAATGATGTCATCAGCAAGAGAAAAAGTCAAAAACATGAGTTACGAAGTGGAGATATAAAAATTAAGTAGGTGTAGAAGTTTAAATATCTTAGAAGCATTTTAACAACGGGTAGGAAATGCAACACCGAGATCTGAACACATATTAAACTAACGAAAGAAGCAATCCAGAAGATCAGTAAGAGGCTGAGAAACGGAAAAATTTTGTTAGAAACGAAAAGATTGCTATATTTTTTATCTAACCTCTTATATAGCAGTGAATGCTGTGAATCCTGGTGAGTTGTAGAGAGTCATGATCAACTATGGCCTGAATGAACTCAAAGAAGAAGAAAAAGAAGCCAATTTCTTCTACAAGATTCTGTAGTCAGATATTTCACCTTGCTCATGGCCAGCTACTTAGACGACTACTGTGTGTAAAGGTTAGTACTTCTAGTTACAGGTCAACGATGTTAAAGAAATTCGGTTAAATTCCTGCTCTGAGGAAGTTCAAAATCATTCATGTTGTCCTTTGAGGAAAAACATGCTTCACTCAGAAAAAAGGCTCAACACCATAAACTAGACACTCTTTTGTCGCTATTTCCATGGTAAATGTACAGAAGAACTCCGTTATTTAGTTAGACCTGTACAGACATTTACGGATAAGATATGCTTTCCTCTTTTCACTGATACGAAACATCCTCGTTCTATCAATATTCCAATTGTAAAGTGAATATTCCATTCATTGAACTTATTCAAGATCGTTGCAAATAATAATTTATTCGTTTTTATATTATGCATATTTTATTAATATCTTATTTATGAATAACAGGCGAGTTTAGAATCAATTTTGCAAGATTTATGTATATTTTAGGAGTTATACAGAGTTAACATTATTGATAAACAAAAGAATCTTTGGAATTTTATCCACAATTTTACAATTTGTTCTTGATGTGCAACTTATTCAAAAGTTGGAGAAATGCTTTAAAATTAGACAAAACTTGTCAGTTGATTTCAATAAAACGTGTTTAATTACTTCTTTCTATCTTTGTTAGCGAAGTCCTATCATTTTACGGTAGGCAAATTTCAAATTTAAATCTACGTGTAGTGTATACGTAGCATAATATGTAGAACAGTTTTCCAGGTCTTGTCAGAACATATATTGTTCATGCAATAATCACTCACCATTTTTACAATATCCATGTAAAATTTCGGTAATGAATTAAAAAAAAATTATACTGATTGTTATTAATAATGTTCGTTTCATTATATTAATGATAAAGTGGGAAAAAATATTTACGTGACGCATTTTTCTTCAGGTATATATCAAAATGTGAATGTTATCTTCTCTCACACACATATACTTATATAAATACAAAAGTGAAGACCGAGATCAACACCAAGTTGCAAAAGGCCTGAAAATTTCGTGCAAGCATGACATGGTCTATCCCCACTGGATGTTGATTGAAGTGTCTATTTTTATTTTAATAATAACATTCATAATATTGAGCTTTTTTGCTCATAAATATAGCATACTTTAAGACTATGTTTTTATCATATATATATATATATATATATATATATATATATATTATTCGATATTATATTATTATTCTAAATTTTAGTAGATTCACATGTCAAGAATGGGTTGCCAAATATTATATGTAAAAGCAGCTTGCATAGGCTATAACTCCTTAAACAAGTCTGCACTCTGTTTTTATTTTTGTTTCGTGGGGCACCGCTAATGTCCTCTGTTTTTCAAGTTTGATCGATAGCGTATCGCTCGAATAGAACAATAAAACGAGAGAGAAAGAGAAAGATAGACCGAGGGAAATATATATATATATATATATATTTGTTGAGTTGTGATGATGCTTAGTGCCAAAATTGTTGTCTTTTCAGTGGTTTACTGATAAAAAGATATTTTGACAAGCAGGATGTTTGTCACAAATTGCTCGATGTCGATATCGAGATAGAGCGTTGATACGATTGATATGGAGAAGGTTGTCATTAACGTGAGTTGAGTCATGAAAACTTTGAAGTTTCGTGAAAGCACCACTATGAAGTCCTCACTCCTCAGGTATGTGAATTAATACATATTCATATGAGTATACACGTATATAAAAATATTATTCGGGTTTTAATAAAACAGTGCTCAAAGTATTATAAACAGAGCTATAAATTATATATTAATAAATATACCTATATAAGTAGAACAACTCGGAGTTTTATGCACTACGCATACATTAGGTGCATATCATAAACTGCAGTAATATGCGCCTGATAGTGTATGAAACTCCGCCTGGTGCCACTGACATAAGATATATATATATATATATATATATATATATATATATAAAATAGACAAAACTTGTGTATATTATTTAATGAAACATGCATCAATATATATATATATACTGATAAGTTATATGTCAGGTTTAAATTACACTAGTAAACAGATGTATTAGAAAATTATCAATACGTATTTGAAAGAAAATGAAGATTTAACATGTAGAATCTATGATATTTAGTTACGATACTATGGTTTCGACTTTTCGGTTTCTCCAGGTTATTTGTTTTGACTGATGGCTTACAGTTAACGCTTTTATAAGTTAATAAGCGGAAGTTCAAATCAAGGGAGTAGCTTGTTATTGAGAATCCTTTTATCCGGGTTTGTATAAGCCTAAAAATATTTTATTATGTGTCTAAAACCAGAAATTATTTTGGACCTTTCATTTAGTAGATTTTGTGGCTCTGGAAATAATATTATAGACAGCTTTTCTTCTTCGCACAATTTGCAATGTCACCACAGTTGCAGGGTTTTCCACGTCACTTGGGGGTTTCCACCATTCTTTTCTTTTAATTTCCATATGTAGTTAGCTAGTCTGGTGCTATTTTTTAGTTGTTCTCGTTCGAATGTGGAATTATGATTATTCTCTCGTGTTTTAAAACTACCTTCAATGCATCCTATGTATATTTTATTTTTTACTTCTACTCTGTAGATGACTTTTTCGGTTTTACACAATCATTCTTTGATAAAAAATACTGTTAAATTAAGTTACAGCTGAACTTTCAATTTAGAAAATCACATAAAGAGGCAAAATACAAAAACAAATTTAAAAAAAGAAACAACCTGCGGCAGAATACTGTTAATGAAAAATGTACCTGCAGAGACAAAAACAAATGTCCACGTGAACGAGTGTATGGGAAAAAATAAAACCCAAAAGCTACTCGAAATAGAAAGTTACTGAATGATTTTGTTGTGTGAACGTAAGAAGAAGTAAGTGTACATTATGAGGATATGTAGGATAGATAACAGTTGACTCTAAACAGTTAACACTGGAGTTATCGTGGTACCATACTCTCGGTGATCTATTCTACAAAGTAGCAGTTTTCAGGAAGGGTCTGTCTCAGTGGAACTAATAAGGGTGATTCAAATGTCTAACTTGGTGGAACTAAGTGAATATAATTCGTCTGAACATGAAATGTTCAAACAAACAATAGTAGCGAAAAGCTTGACTTTTTGTCCGTGGTAAAAGAGCTGTTTGAATTTGTAATTAATCGCCTGAACTCCGTTCAGATTGCAGATTGAGAACTGGGCAGCGCTACTCCAGATGGGAGAGCAATACCACTTTTTGTTCAGAATTGATTCTTGCTCATGTCAGAAGTTAGTTACTTCCTGGGGCGGCACAAGGAAAGGACTATTTTCCACTATCTTTATCGGTGGGAGATATACATGAGGGTATTATTAGGATAGATAACGTTTGCGTTCTCTAGGGGAATTTTAGTCCCTACATACATTCAAAGCAAAGTGCCCCATGAAGAGTTTTCAAATTTAAAAGAATTTAACATGTCTGCTACATTGCTTTATGCATAAAACAGTCACAGTGAAGTCACGTGTCTCTTTACAGCCTTGGAATATATAAACCATTGTGCTAATTAATTGAAACAACTGTTTTAGTTTCCATTTTTTTTCACTATACGGTCAGTTTTAGATCCACTGGGGTTATAGGGTGTAATCGATTTCGATTTATTTGCTCAGATTAGGTAATTTGCAGTAGTTTATAGAAAAATTAATGTATTTTTGGGGTGTATGATGAAATTTTTTTAGCTTTGAAAAATACTGCGTCATCCGTGATTGCAGCATATTTTTTTTACTCCCAGACACTACTGTTTAGACTGCCTGTCGTGTCATCAAGGTGAAGAAAAAAAAAAACTGGAAAAATCAGTCCAAAGCGTAAAGAAAATGCGGTCGTAAGAGAAAAACAACGCCAAGAGACGTGATCAAGGAAAGTGTAAAAGATTCTAAAAAACATTTTCGTTTTGCTTCAATTAATTTGAACAACAGTATATATATATATATATATATATATATATATATATATATATATATATATGTGTGTGTGTGTGTGTGTGTGTGTGTGTGTGTGTGTGTGTAAGAATTAACAGATATGCATTCAATCCTACCAAATTATTAAATAAGGGACACATATTAAGTATTTATGAACTCGATGTTTCGCTACCATTATTGAATCTTCATCAGACCGTTTTCATGGGGTGAGGGGGACACGCTAGATATATTTCAATATTTTAAAGTCTATTCTCTTCATGCGCCCAAAACAGCATAGAATTCAAAATATTCTCCGCGTCACCCTTCATTACTAAGATATTACTGATGAAGTTAAGATAAACGTATCGAACCATGTCCAATTTATTAATATTTTCATATTGCTCATTATATATATATATATATATATATATATATATATATATATATATATATATATACCCGTTCAATATGAAGTTATTATCCAAATAACATAAACATCAATAGCTGGTATTTGGTTTGAAATTCTTTTGTCTAATCTTAAACGATTTATTTAAAATTTAAAACGGAGCTTCAGTTAAATTTTTAAGTGGTTTCAACATGTTATATTAAAGTTTTTAATTGTATGCTGTATCGACGTATCTTACGTTTACCAGACCGAGTGAGGGATGGCGTGCTCAGAAGATGCAGCTTTATATTAGGTCAAACCTAAAGCCTGGACACATAGAAAATCTCATTAACTGTATTTTTTACTTCCACAGATTAAATATGGTTTTGTCGAAAGAAGAAATAATTGGATTCTTTTTCTGGAGTATAATAAAGAAAAGGTGAACTCAGTGACAATCACAGGTGCAACACACTTGACTGAATGCATGAAGAGGGAATGTGCTAAAATCGACGGCAATATGGAGTTATTGCATCGAGTTCATGTGAATCTTGCAAAGCGCATGAAACTTTGCATCACAAATGAGGGACATTGGATATGTTATTTGTTAATATTACATTTCAATAAAATGTTGTCGAAAATTTAATTTCTTGAAAACATCCATTTTGCCTATGTGTTCGGGCTTTAGGGCTACACTGTATATTATTAAAAACCATTTTAAATAAAGACACCTTGTCCCTTGTTCGATATTTCTCTCTTTCTCCAGCATACATCATCTGAATAAATGGAGAGATCTTCAATATGAAAAACATGAAAACAGAGATCTTAAACATGAAACAATGACAACACACACACACACACACACACACACACACACACACACACACACACACACACACACACACACACATATATATATATATATATATATAGTTGATCTGATCACGTGTTAAATTAATTTACTTTATATTTTTATCTTAAAATACATATACATTTCTCCACATGCTTTACAGATACAATATTTTAAACGAGAACAAAGACAATGTATAATAATTTTTAAAAAAATCTGTGTTTCCCTTCAAGTCGTAGGCGATGATAGCTTTTTATAGATTTCTTTCCTTTATTATCTGTAAATTGCTATGACTTCTTGAATGAAGCAGAAATTATCACAGGCGGTGAAGGCGAATCAAGTTTAGTGGCGAAGGCAAATCAAATTTGACGGTGAAAGTGAATCAAGTCTTGCAGTCTTAGATGCAAGTCTTGTAATTGTGAAAACTGCACTCAGTGGGTTTTTTTTTATTTCGGTTTGTACATTTTAGCTTTCTTCGTCACGGCTTGGAATTCTCTTAAATAATTAATATTCTCTATATTAAATAATTAAATATTCTCTTGGAATTCTCTTAATTGTACCGTTCTCGCAATTTCTGTCTGATTTTTAAATTAAGGATTTTATTTAATCCTTAATTTAAAAATCAGACAGAAATTGCGAGAACGGTACAAACCAAACGTGATAATGAGCATCAAACCATTCTATGTAAATGCTGCAAAAGAGCAACTATTGTATTCCATTGGTATAAGAGAAATGTAAACCAGAGAGGTCGCCTAATACAAGGTATTTCATAGCATGAACAACCAGTAAAGACTAATAGGTGACACGGTCGGAACGTTGTTTTTACGAAGTATTACTGAAAATCTATCGAACTAAGATTTTTAGCCAGATTCAATATATCAATACAAGAGAGCTGATTGACTACAGTTTTCATAAACGGGATCACGAATTTCATTTATACGCTTTCTTGGTTTTTTTGTTGATCATTGGCCCTGAATACTATTGAACCATTAATTGACCGGCTTTGAAATGCGCGTGTCATTCAGAAACTGCCTTTCATCCATATTATGTTCGCCCAAAGGCTGACGAATAATTTCCAGGCTTTTGCAAGTAAACTAGACGTTGGCACATTGCCCGAATTTGTCAGCTATCGTAAAGATCACGCATCTGCTCCAATATAATGTTACCAAATCTCGCATAATAACTGAACTTAAACAGCCAGAATGAAAACAATTTGCAGATTGAATGAGTAGCTTAGGTACCAATGAACATTATCTGCGCCTATATAAGTTGAGTTGTGTAATTAGAGCTTGTACAATTCGGAAACATTCCGATAGCGCCTCATCTATATGTATTCAAAATGAAAACACTATTCGAATTGTACAATGTAGGTTAATGATATTAATGACAGTTGTTCATTCGAAAAATAAAGCAAAAATAGCCAATATATATTAAATTATATAATAAATTATATAATATTAGAAATTTTAGACTTATGATGTGAATATATATATATATGTGTGTGTGTGTGCGCGTGTGTGTTTATATATGTATGACTGAAAATGTAATTCTGTTAACTAAGAGATTGAGTCATATATCTTTTCGTTTTTGAATCTTAATTTTATTCTTAAAAAGTAAAATTAAAGTAAAGTTAATTATTCAATTATATATTTACTCTTATTTGCAGTGACATACTGTCACGTATCAGACAGTTCTTCCATACCTTTTAGTAAAATCCAGTAGATTTTGATGCAGAATTTTTTCGACGAACTCTTTAATATGGTTTTCCTTAGAGAAAATGTTCCACATTTGAGTATTTTGTAGAAATGGAGAAGTTGATAACTGCTTGGTAGAAGGTCAGGAGAATATGGTTAGTCGGTAGAAAAGGCCGACCGAGTTTCAATTTTTTCCCCGAGTTTTTCTTCCTCTATGTAACATTATATTCTTACAGAAGAGGACAAGGTTTAACTGTTGATGAACCTGATTTAGACATTGTCCACTTGGTCAATATCTGCTACTTCATTCAGTTTCAATCTTGAAGAATGCGGTGGAATCGACACAAAATATGTGCTCATATATTCTATAGACTTCTTCAGGCTTATAATCTGTAAAAAGAAAGATCTCAAGAAAAAAAGAATAAAAAAGTTACTTATTTTCTTATACATATTTGTAGAAGGCTGTAAAATGGATCAGTTGAAACATTGTGGCAACAACAAAAGCAACACAATAATGTGTTATGCAGTTTTAAAAAGTTTTTCTTCTATGTGTGGTGTCCCTTCAGGACGCCAACATTCATAGCTCTCCACAATTTCCTGTTCTTTGTAGCTATTGATAAGTTTTGTCTTTTTGTTATCTTTCCTAAACATTGATTCACCAGCTATTTAATCAACGTACATTAATGTTTCTATGTAGGTTATGACTTCCCTTTCCTCTGTTTGACTTGCCTCTAATCTGTCCTATGAATATCAAATATATATATATATATATATATATATATATATATATATATATATATATATATAGGGTATGCCCAATAATGTATACACACTTTAATTAGCTGTAAATTCAGTGTTTATTAAAATACATATCATTTTCAAATAAATAGAATCTACAGACAATATTTTATTGTGCTGTCAACTTCTGTTTTCAAATTGACGTCAGTTCTGGTCTACGCACTTCTGACAACGTGAATCAATGGAACCGCAAACATCCTGAAACAATTCGTTTGGTATTCGTGTGCATTCTCGTTCAGTGGCTGCTCTCAACTCCACGACCGTTGAAGGTTTGTTAGCGGAGACATTTTCTTTCAAGCCTCTCCTGTTTGGCAAGAATTTATCAAGGGAGAATCTAACACGCGATTGTAGTGTCGAGGTTCTCCATTTTGTTGAAAATAAAACTACTCATCTTCAACGTCATCTTCAAAGTAATCTGTAAAACATGGCATGACAGATTGTTACAGTGTGTGTATACATTTTTATACACCCTATATATATATATATATATATATATACCGACCTGGAAATCTTATTAGAAAAAATTGTTCTCCGGCTGGATTCAGACCTGCATACTTTAAGAGAAATCGTAATTAAATTTGACGTGTCTTGACCGTTCGGCCACGTAGAAACTCCTGATCAATATATAAATATGCGGCTGAGATAGCCCCTAGAAATACCTTCCACATAATGATATGAGAGAAAGAGTTATCTCTGGGAAGTTTTCTCTCGTACCCTATATATATAGCTACCTCAAAAAATCGCTGAAGAAACAACAAAATATGAAGGAAAATACCCCAAACTAAATAAAAACAGTTTTATCGCCAAAATGTTTATGTTATTATTAAGAGGATAGATCAAAATATTTTTTAAGTATTAAAAAAAAAAAAAATTAAATGTTTCTAACATGTTCGAAATTTTAGTACAAAATCTTATTTTTCTTTTGTCCGTGAGTGACGTAATTTTTGCAAGGTTTTATGACGACAAACGTAATATTACGCATAAGCACTTTTTTTGCCGGTGAAAGACACATTAATTTAGAAACTCTTGCAAAAATCAAATAATGGTCAGATTTTGATTAAACTTTCAGGACATAATTACCGAAATCATTTTTTAAATAATTACTTTTAGAAAATATTGGTAAAAATATATTTTTTACATATACTATCCTGACCCACGAATTAATCTCCAAAAATTTCTAGAAATTCGCAATCGTTTTCCTATAAACCTAATATTAATTAAATTCAGGAGTCATTGAGAAACGCTAAGCAACTGTCATTTTTTCTTCTAAATTATCCCATTTTCAGAAAATCTGCTTCGAATTGCATATATATATATTTTATTTATATAAACTTTCAATTGGTTTTATAAACAATATATATTAAGGATATTATAGTTTTAAAAGAAATCTTTTTCATTGAATAATGAATTTTTACAAAGATTGTTTTCACTTTTATTATTTTTATTATAATAATTGATAAAGTTTAAAAAATCTTCTCTAAAATTTTCTCCTTCTTCATTAACGCTGGGTTGTTAAATTAATGCGTGACGAGTATATTTGCTAATCGAAAATTGAAAAAGTTAATACAGATAATTTAGCCAATGGATTTTTAAAATAATTAAAACACTTTACTTGTGTGCATGCCGATTACCCGTATCTTATTTATACGGGTGGTCGTAAGTGATATTTATCATTAAAAGGTCACGTGATTCAATGTTTTTTCTTCTTACAGAAAGAAAATTCCTCATAATGAACATTTGTATTCAGTGACTAATTCTTTCCATTTCCACGTGTTTCTGAATCACCCAATAACAGGCTTCCGAAATACTAATTTCAAAATTAGAAGAAATTTACTTCCTAATTTCATCATCTTTTACAGTAATTGTGAATGTAGGTAACTTACAGAAATTGATAAAATCTTTTCTTTTTCTATTTTTACAATCCGTGTTTGGTCTGTTTTTGTTGTACATTTTGATAACCATTTTGCTAATCCTATCAGCGAAATTATAAAAATTTTTATTGTTAAATTCCTACTTAGCATAAGATATCATAAATTGAGTAAGTTCTGTTATTTCAATATTATTATTTCTTATTAAATTGTAAAGTTATTTTAAATATTATTTGTTCAGAAAGCATATTCAAACGTATGGCTTTAAAGCTAAATTCACTAAAATGTTATAAAATATTACATAATTGCTGAAAATATTATGTTAAATAATGACCCTGATGAGAGGTCTACCGGGATTAAGAAAAGCTTTTATCGTACATTGAAGACAGTAAGTAAGTAATAATTCTTTCAAATCAGATTAAGGTAAGTTTAATTTTTTTGATTTTAATAAAATAATGTTTTAGCGAGTAATATTGGTTACTGTTTACAAAATGTGTCGATCGATGAAAAATGGTCGAAAAATTGAAATGTTTTAAAACTAAAAAAAAATTGAAATTCCAATCAATATAATTTCGGTTTGAAATACACCAGAGTATTTTGCTTACTGAAATTAGTAACTTTAACCTCTTGGCTTTCAATTAAATCTAAAATTATAACCGCAGTAAGTGCGGTATTAATGATAACATATAAACACCTGAATATATATATATATATAGCATTCTCATTATAAATATATATATTCTATACTCATTATATATACTCGTACAAAGCGCACACAATAATGATTAAATATAAACACATGAATATATATATATATATATATATATATATATATATATATATATATATATATATATATATATATAGCGTGTGTATATACTGCTTATATACAACACGTTAAAATTCACTTTCTCTAATTCCATGCGCGTGTGGCGTAGGAAGAAGCGAAACAGACTGAGACCAAATCAATCGAGTTTCGATCCCGGCCAGAAGCAATTGGATGTGTTTCGACACACTGATGAGCTGTGATACAGCGAAACAAATTTGTATATGGATGACTAATATATACAGGGTGCGATGGATGTATTGTTTAAATAACACAAAAAAGAAAACACAAGACATTACATTTTCACAGATATATTTACCAAAATTACAAAAAAATTATTGAAATACTAAACAGTAAATTTATTCAATAAAATCGACATTGGCTTCAATCACGGTCTTCAGAGGAATTCGGAATCTCCTGCAAAAAATCTGGATGATCTCTTGGTTTAAGTTGGTGAATGCTGCCATTATCATTGACTTCAGTTTGGTGTTAAAATGAGTTTTGTTGGTCTCGCGCACAACTGTGCCCTGCACATAACAATTAAGGAGGTATGAGGAATTAGGTGGTCAGATGTAAGGTGTGATGTGGTATCAGAAATGTCTGTCGGCTATTACTGGGTGATCCTGCCTTTGTGACAACGTACATAGTTCTATTGGCCGACATAGTGTATTGCAGCAGCCAACTTCTTGACCCAGAGAGGCACAACCTCTTCAAGGCACTTGATGTAAGCCTCTGTGTTGAGTCTGAGCCCCTGTGGAATTGTGAATGGAGACATAACGTCGTCATCACTAGCGATTACTTTAAACACCTTCCTAAACACTATTAGACTCTTTACGATTTCTCCGCACTGTCCTCAGAATGACAAACATTATGAAATGTTTGTATTAATCTTCCGAGGCGAATGTCAAGCAGTATTACATGCTGTTTCCAATATTCAGGCGGAGGAAATTGCGTCATGTATGCTTTTTCTTACTGACGGTGCCCAACTGACCCTACTCTACTATTCAGGTCACAAAATTAGAAACAAAAAACGAGCACGCGCGAAATTAAAAATATAAAATGGCGACAATTTACCTATCGCACACTGTATATTATCATATCTAAGTATATGTATTTAAAATAAAGTCTTTCCTGCATTTTGAGAAGTATACAATTTTAAACACTTCCATGTAGTTCCATTCTCTTTTTTACACTTTTACACATAGAAAGAAATATGCATACATACATACATACATACATACATACATACATACATATTTTTCTCTCCCGTTCTCTTTATATATATATATATATATATATATATATATATATATATATATATATTAGTATATACAAACATATATCAAAGACGTGAAATTGCCCCTCTCCTTTTCTCACTTCATTACAAAAGATCGCTATTAGTGCCCCATTCACTCAATCATTCGTCTGCTTTGCCTATTCCTTCATGAGGCTTTCTTCTCCATTTTTACTTCTATCTGCCTATCAGTCTGTGTACGTCCTAATAATAATAAATACCGGGCCACGTCTCTATTGAAACGTCGCTAAATTAGAGACTATTCAACAAATCACTTTTTCACACACCTAGATAACAGCGCCCGGCCAACAAGAGTGTTGATTGTAAGACAAAATTTCTAAGTAGTGCGAACACGCACAAGCTTCGTGAAAAGAATATTTATATGGAGGACGCAAGATGTTATCGAGCTTGTCTAATATATTGAATTTGTGCCCTGGCTGTTTGTCCGCCTGTCCGTCTGTCTGCTATGTTAAAGGCTGCAAAAATACAAGGTAACTTTTCTTCAATTTAATTGTATCTACCGAAATATTTTTTCCGTTAAGAAAGCAAACAAACACCTAGTTGTGGAAAGCAAACAAATCGGCTCTAAGTCTAACTCTTACTTATGTATTTAGTTACTGAAACCAATTATATCTGTTGGATGATCAGGTTAGAAGTTTAAAGAAATCAGTTCATATTTTGGGGATTTTTACTCTGCAAATCGTTCTCTTACATCAATGATACTTGAATTTTCATTTTTTTTTTCTATATTTAAAATGACCGTTTGTTTTGAAGGTTGTTACAATATGATAGAAATAGGGATTTGGACGGTACCTGAAAGGACAGCAATACGACATTTTGATTTGATTTTCATCTTATTTGCTGCCAATTTTAACTTCTTCTTCTTCTTCTTCTTCTTCTTCTTCTTCTTCTTCTTCTTCTTCTTCTATGAGCACTGTCCCTTCAGGACGTAAGCAATCATACCCTTCCACGCTTTCTCTATCACTGTTGCTCTTAACAAGCTTTCTCCTGTTCAAAGGAGGATCTGTAACGTGGTTGATACTGACTTGGCAGACCGGCTGCAGCCGCTCTCACACCGGCGTGATGTGGCTTCCCTGTGCCTCTTCTACAAGTACTTTCATGGCTTCTGCTCCGATGATCTCAGATCACTGGTGCCGCCTAAGCACGAATTTACACGAGATACTAGATTAGCAACGAGGTCCCACCCTTTTACAGTTAAACAAATAAGATGTAACCGTAAATTCTACTCCAACAGCTTCTTTTCTCGCGCTTCCCGCCTGTGGAACTCACTTCCACAAGTCTGCTTTCCCGACAGTTACAATCTCCAGGTGTTTAAATGTAGGGTCAATAGACACCTCCTATCACACTAACTCCCAACTATTCTCACAACACTCTCATCTACCCAACCCTCATTCTCGGTATCCTTACCCGCCTATCACCCACCCTCTGTCATTTCCTATATTTAATCAGCCTTTCTCCACTCTACGTAGCCCCCTGCACAGTAGTGGCAGTGACATGCCTTGCTCGGGGTGAAACGCTTATAAAAAAAAAAAAACTCCACCCAAACCCTGCTCTGCCATCCACTTACTCAGGCCCTTCAAATATGTTATAGGCTGCATCTCTCTTTCTTCTTTTTTCCTCTACCTGACCTGTAAGTATCAGATTCTCCAAGCCCTCCTTCCTCATTTCATGTCCAAGGAACTTCATTTGTCTTTTCCTGATGCTCAGTATTAATTACCTTTTCGTTTCCATCCTATCAAAAACCTCATCATTGCTCACATACTCGATTCTTTCATCTTTGATGATGATGTCCACCATTCACTGCCATATCAAAGAACAGACATCACATAGCAATCCAGTACTCTCGTCTTTTTTTCTGACGAAATTTTCCTCTTTCGCAATACTTTGCTCAGTTTATGAAATGAGTCCTTGGCCATGACAATCTGCCTTCGGATCTCAGTGTCGCACTTTCTGTTTTCAGTTAGAACACTTCCCAGATGCATTTGTACTTGCTTGGTTTTAGAATCCCCAACATGTAATTGCCATTTTGGGCTCTTCTGTTTGATGATGAGCATACATTCAGTTTTCTTGCAGTTTATTTGTCGTTCTTTCTTTTGACTTTCTTCATTTAGCTTTTTTAAAAAGGTCTTGTAGTTTTCTTTCCGTGTAGGCTATCACCACTGTATCATCTGCGTATCTTGTGTTGTTAACTAAGTCCTTTAAAAATATAACCATATGGCGTCCTATTCATTCAGAAATGTTAAAACTATAAGTCAATTTCTCAGATCAATTATTAAATCAATCCTTTATCAAATTTGGCGCTACACAATCTTTACCAAATAACAAACTCGACATTACTTGAAGATTTTCAACACCTGAAATACATACCACTTATAACTAGAAAGGAAAGTACTGATATATTCAAGGTGTTGATTTTTCATACCACTTTGAACAACAGTTTAGGAAGGAAAGTTTTTTTTAAGATAATAATAGATTAATGATAAACGTTTTACTAATTAACCCATAGCTGGGGGAGAACAGGTGGATTCATAACTTTTCCAATGATATTTGCGCGTAAATGAATATAACGAACCCAAATCTCTGATTAACAATTCCGAGCGATTATCCATTACACCACCCGCCTATCCAAGCTTACAGTATTTGGTATTGCCAAAAGCAACCCATCAAGGTATCATCAAGGCTAGACTCGACGTTGCTTAACTTTGAAAAAGAGAAAGGAACAGATAGATAGATAGATAGATTGATTGACAGATAGATAGATAGATAGATAGATAGATAGATAGATAGATAGATAGATAGATAAAGACAAAGAGAGAGAAAGAGAGAGAGAGAGTCAGTAAATTGGAAATTGTATTTCTTCATATGCACATATTGCATTTTTGAATTTTTTTCTGCTTTTGATGCAACTGTTTATGTAACTCATGATATCACAGGCAGGGTTCGTTAAACAAGTTTCGTCAAAAGCTTTATTTTAGCCTGATGATTGTAGATAACTGATGAGCGTAAATATTATGACTAGCGACATGTGTGACCAGAATGTCATCTAGTGTCTCGTAACCAGTCGGTATATCAGGATTATATATAAGTATGTACGCTGGCTGTGAGTGCATAATTTAATGCATTTAATGCTGCAGTTATGAGCAAGAAAAACGATTATTATAGGTTTGATAAATAGCAAATTCTAATGATCAAGATTTAAAGTAAACTGTTTCTAAAACAATACAGTTCGTGTGCCGCTCACATTTAGTTGTAGTCAATACCTGACCATGAATAAGTTCTCGCTGTTTTTCAACAGATTGCGTTCCCAGAACTGCGTGCGTATAGTTTCAGATGGTAACACATCTATGAGAAGGTTCTATAAGGAAGCTTGAAATTCACTGTATATCATTTCGCCGAAGTGTAAACAACTTTGTTTTTCATAGCATTAAACATGTCGGATTTCGTTCCAATGAAAGTGTATTTGCAGGAAATTTTACTGCATTACTTTATGCAAAAGAAATCTGCAGCTAAACCACACAGAATTCTTGTTGAGACTTACAACGACCATACTTGTCGGAAGCAACACGCAGAGATTGATTTAGACGCTTCAACAATAATGATTTTGTTGTTGATGATAAAAATTAGAGATATTATTTCATGAAGACTGTTGTAGAGTGGCTGACACCCCTGCAACACTCTCAATGACGGAATGGATCACAGTCTGAAATGGTCTATTTAAGTAAAGAATAGTAGCATTCGATTAATATTTGAGTATCATTCGAGTAATATTTGGACTGATAACTTCGGCGACTATTACAACCTAACCCCTCCTCCGTATGTTGTAAGTTCTATTTTCTCTGTTATTGTAAGTAATGTACTGTTCTGTGCATATCCGTTTAACACTGCATATTGTGCGGAATAATACCGTAGCATACTTTCTTTGTGTATCGTATCCACCTTACCGACTCATGTCAGGCGCAAGCTGAACTTGCAGAATTATTACGAGTTGATCATACAACAGTTTCAAAATGTTTTAAAAGCATTACTAATTAATTAAAAGCAAGGAAATTGGGTACCGTACGAATGCCGTACAAGTTGAAGCCGAGAGACCTCGAGCAGTGTCTTGCCACGTGTGTACAGCTGCTTCAACGGCAGAAAAGGAAATGATTTTACATCGTATCGTGCCCGGCAATGGAAAATGAACACAATACGACAACCTTAAGCGTAGAAAATCGTGTGTAAGCCCGGCCATGCATCAGCATCGGTGGCAAAGCTGAGTATCTATAGTTCGAATATTCTGCTTTGTATTTAGGGAAACCAGCTGAGTTTAGTTTATTATGAGCTGCTCAAACAGACCGAAATAACTACAGGAGATCAGTATTGACTATAATTGATGCGTTTGAGGCGGATATTGAAGAAAAAACGGCAGTTAAAAGAGCAGAGACACGACAAAGTGATTTTGCAACATGACAACGAGTGAAAACCTACTTGTATTTACCAAACATTGTCTAGTCCGATTATCACTTGTTCTGTTCGATGGCACATAACTTGGTTGAACAGCACTTTCACTCTTATGAAGATGCCAAAAACTGGGTCGAATCGGGGCTAAACTAAAAAGACGTGTCGTTTTTCTGACGTGGAATTGAAATTCTGCCTGAAATATGCGAAAAAGTAGTGACTAGCGATAGACAATACTTTCAGTGACATGTTTTTACTAATTTTTGTAAATAAAACATTACTTTCATGAAGAATCAGCGAGAACTTATTCAAGATCCTGAAATATAATATCGATTATGATTATATGTGTGTATACGTGTGTGAATACATTTTTAGAAAAAAGGTATTAATAATAGATGGCATCAGAAAGGTAGATAAATCGGAGCTATTTATCTACATTTCTCATGTTATCTATTATTAATACTCATTTTCTAAAATTGTGTTCACTCGTTAAAAATGAATGAATTGCTATTACCAGATACTTTGCACACACACACACACACACACACTCTCTCTCTCTCTCTCTCTCTCTCTCTCTCTCTCTCTTTATATATATATATATATATACGTTACTAGTACGTGTTGTTGTAACACGTAGCTGACAGGAATTTGCGCTATCAGATGTACTGGATTTAAATGTGATACCAATATAACTATACTTTTAAAGCGATGTGCTTGTAAAGTATATTTGATTTTCATTCTTGTTTTCTTCACATCCTTGAAGTAAGATAAATTTCGGGTATTTTTACAGCGGACACATTTGCAGAATGTGATTCGCATTTTTAAAAAGGAAAGATTAGTAATATAATAAAAAAATACCTGTTATGTTTCATAGAAATTGATGTTTGGTGAACCATTAGTTCCAATATATATATATATATATATATATATATATATATATATATATATATACACACCCTTGTGCAAATTAATTGAGACAACTGCTTTGGTTTCCTTTCTTTCACCATACGGTCAGTTTTAGATCGACTTGAATCACAGGGTATAATCGATTTCTATTTTCATTCAGATTAGGTCATTTGCATTGGAGTGCAGTAATATGAATCTCTTTTCGGGTGTTTCATGAAATTTGTTCGGCCTTGAAAAATATTGCGTCATCCGGGATTGCTTTAGATTTTTATCACACTCAGATACTATTGACTCGACTGCCCATTAGTTGTGCTACGCCCATTGTCTGCGATGGACGTTACTCCAAGAAATCGTACAAAAATTGTAACGAACGCATTTTTAAGATCGCAAACATTGTTGGTGTCAGATATTCAACTGTCAGTCGTGTGATTGATCAAGTTGAAGAAACAAACTGCATCCATCAGTCCAAAACGCAAAGAAAAAAGCTGTCGAAAGAAAAAATAAACGCCAAGAGACGACGTCTACGTGATCAGGGTAAGTTTGAAAGATCCTAGGAAGACTTCATTCGTTTTGTTTCGATTAAAATTGCACAGGGATATATATATATATATATATATATATATATATATATATATATTGAAAGTTTTCTCTAATTTATATATATATATATATATATATAAATTAGAGAAAACTTTCAATATTCAAAGGTGTCGAATGTACATTTCGATATGGTATCTCTAACAGAGATTCCACGTCACGTCAGCGACATTGTTTTGTTCTAAATGGCGAAGGCCATGGGTAAAGAGGGGGGAAGGGGCCAAGTTAACAACGGTCACAAAGTAGAACAGGACAGAGCTGGTAGTGGCGAGGTTACAGGGTGTAGAGACAAGAGATAGACTGGGTATCAAATATCAAATGGTAGAGGCTAGTGAATGTTTACAGGGGTTTGAAACGGTAGATTTAGGAGGGGGCGGAATAGATTTAAATGTAATATCTTAAATTTTTTAATTAAGTTTATCCATTACAGGAAGTCATGAATTTAAAGTTATTAAAGAAATATATGTATATATGCACACACACACACACACACACACACACACACACACACACACACACACACATATATATATATATATATATATATATATATATATTATTGAGTGGGAAACTCAAGACGTAATTAAACGGTTATAAATCCAGTATTTGTTTTGGCAGTTGTAAAAACACAAACTGTTTTCTCAGACCGACAAAATTAAATGCTACATTTCACTCAGAATTAAACAGAATTATTCTATGTAACTAACCTTAATGAAACTGGTATTAATTCGTCTAAAAATAGGAAAAAATGGTTTAACCCCACTTTTCGCCAATTGTCTAACATTCATATAAGTCAATATTTTCTGAAATTGATCCGTAACCATTTTGATTTTAGCAATCCACTGATAAGTTCTTTAATAGAAAAACATTAAAAATTAGTTATTCTTGTACTAGCATTACCCATAGCATCCTTAATTTTCATAATAATAAAACATTAGATAATTTTTATAATAATCACGAAAATCAGTACCAATCGTTCCTGTAATTGTAGAATTAGGAAAAACTGTACAGATTTTAAAAAAATATTTTCACCCCAAGCAAGGAGGTACCACCACTGATGCGCATGGGGCTACATATGAGAGTAAAAGTTTAAGCAGGAGAAGAGCGAAGAGAAAGACGAACCAGTTACAGGGGGTGTCCGAGAAAGGGCAAGAGAAGGATGGGAATATGGATGTGATGAAAGGTAGAGTGAGAAAGGAAAAGAACAAGATACACAGGGTGATGTAGAAAGAACGAGGGAAGGACTGGAGTCAGGTGGATAAGAGATGGGAATTGACATTGCATTTAACTTCCTAGAAGTTGTAACCAGACGGGAAAGCAAGTATAGGGAAAGGAGTTCCACAGGCGGGAAGTGTGAGAAAAGAAGCTGATAGAGTAGACTTGTCGGTTGCATTTAGTAGATTTAACTTTCAAAGGGTGGGACCTTATTGCCAGTCTGATTTCTCGAGTAAATTCTTGTGGAGTGGGCACCAGTGATTTCAGCTCGACGGAGCTGAAGCCATGAAAATATTTGTAGACGTGACAGAGGGAAGACACATCCTGCCGGCGAGAGAGTGGCTGGAGACAAGCTGCCAGGTGTGGATAGATCACATTAGAGATTCTCCTTTGGAGCCTGTCGAGAACCCTATGAACAGCAGGGGCGCCCGACCAGATATGACAACAGTATTTTATTCACGGTGGGATCATTGATTTGTATATGTCCAAGATGAACTCAAGCGGAAAATAAAATCCTGACCCGTCACAGTGACCCAACCTTCCTAGCAGTAGATTTAGCTATTGATTCAATGTAATGGTTCCACTTGAAGTTGAAAGAGAGGGTGAGGCCGAGGAGGCACAGTATATGGCCTTCAGGGAGAATCGCTTGGTCCATGCTCATGATGGGACAGGAAAGACTGCCTGTGATGGTTGACAGATAGCAGCTTCGTTTTAGAGGTATATGCATGTCTGAGAAAAAGTCATATACTATTATTTTTCCTTTGGAATATAATAACGAAAGAATAAGATATATTCTGCCGGACCTTGGAAGTAAAGACTTTATAATAAAAAATATTCCTTCTCTAGTCCTCGCCTTAAATCCCAGACAGCTCTGTATAAATATTTCTAGGAATTAAAAGATAGAAGACTATATTCACAGACTGAATGGAAGCTCTTTGTTAAATCATAAAATCCTATTAGCTTTAGAAATAGATATAACCTATGCTTAGATGAAAACTAATTAAATTTAGTGCTCATAACCAGCTTTTGATCTAACGAAATGAAATGATTTTCAAATATTGTCACAAAAATAAATTTAAACTGCCGGTTTTGTAGGATCCAAATATTAACCATTTGTGACTGTATTTAATTTTTGAGTTTTACTATAATGACTTTGATTTTGTCTATATTAAAATCTTTATAAATCTCTTTTTTTATTTCTGCAATATATCTATTTATGAATCGTTAATTATTATTTTTATTATTTAAATTTTTAAAATTTTCAATTTTTTGTGATAGCTGATTATTTGCGACTGTAAGTCGCATTCTTTTCTTTTTCTTTTTCCATTCTTTTCTTTATTCTCTTTACATTTTTATTAGTTACTCTCCTTTAGTTTGGTCTTTTTTATTTCTTTATTTTAAGTTTTTGTGTATTTAGTGTGTTATTATTGTGCGCTTTAATGACCTTTTATAATCGTATGTCTGTATTTTGTGTATATCTATTCTCTTATTTTGTGTTTCTATATATTTTCCTCGTTAATCTTTGTGTATATGTGTGACTTTATGTATGTATTCTTTATTCTGTGTGTATGTTTTGTGACACTTCCTGTTTAAATGTATACACTTATTCCATTCACCACATCAATTTCTCTCTGTAATTTTTTCTTTTTAATAATCTGAGTGAAATGTATCATTTGATGTTCTCGGTCTGACCAAGCAGTTTGTATTCGTACAACTACCGAATTTATTTCTAGACTTATAACTATTTAATTATGTGTTGAGTTTTCCTCTCAGTATTTCATATTGCTTTGGATAATATCCATCGAGCTCTCTGCTTTTATCAATTTAATATTTTATATTAATTAGATGAAAGTGTTTGAATTATCCTCTCCGTATCCACGGATTTGTCATGATATATATATATACTGATTGATCGATTGATTAACTACTTAGTTTTTGGTTATAATAAAATTTAACCAGTGCCCATTTGTATTAAAGAGGGTTCAATACAATTATATTGTAGAACTTTTATTATTTTCCATTTATTACGGGATCCAGGTTTTTACCATAAAAACAGCCAAGCCTTACAACGGTGTAAAAAAATATGTAGACTGTGAAAGAAAGGTTAGCAATTACGCTATTTCCAAACCAAAATGAACTACTGAATGAAAGAACGGAGATTATGACTAAGTGTAACCATACTATTAGGTTCATACAACTATAAATGAGAACGTTTTAATTTTTTTGTAATTTTAAAAATTGCGCGTTCAAAAATTCTCTGCCACGTCAGCGTTAAAAAAAACACCGTTACGTGAGCGTTCTTTAAAAAAATCGCCTAAAGACACCACTCATGGTAAAAACTTAGGTCGCGTAATAACGCATTTACAAATAGAATATATATATATATATATATATATTTATATATACATATATATATATATATATATATGTGTGTGTGTGTGTGTGTGTGTGTGTGTGTGTGTGTGTGAATTGAAAAATACGGAAGAGTTCCGACCAATTGATTAAATAAGGGACAAATATTCAACACGTTTCACTATGATTATTGTATTATAGGTACCTCCACTGGAGTCCAGTCATTTTTCTATACCTAAATTTAAATTTAAATTTTAAAAATAAATAAATAATCTTCAAGCTTTAAAATTAGCTTTAATTGAAAGCCAAGAGATTAAATTTAATAATTCTAGTAAGCAAAACATTCGGGTGTATTCTTAACCGAAATTATATTGAAATGTAAAATTTTGAAATTTTATCAATTTTTAAAAAAAAATACCGCCATTTTTGATTGATTGACACATTACGTAAACAGTAGCCAAATTTCTGTTTTTAAAAATCTTGAAAAAATAAAATATACCGCGCTGGCACGTTATTTAAGTCAAATTTTAATATTAAAATTTACCTTTATCTATTTTCAATCAATTAATAATTGCTTACTGCCAGAAATTTAGAATAAAAAAATAATTACGGTAGCTGTTTTTTTTTTGTTATGTAAGTCATGGAGGTGCTAACAGATGACTGCTACCGGATGTTGACAGAAACGCAATGTATGGTGACCAATCGTGATAAAAAATTTTAATTTGGGGGGGGGGGGGGTAACTAAATAGTGAAATTAAAAATTTAACATAATAATTTCAGCACTTATATAATATTTTATAGAATTTTAGTTTAGATTTATAGCCAGACATTTGAATATGCTTTCTGAATAAATAAAAATTTTAGAAACGTAGATAAAATATCGTAAGATTGAAATTGCGTTAACTTATAGAATCATTTTGACCCATATGGAACACCGTACTTTATAAATTTGAACATCGTACTTTATAACTTTGAACGTATTTGCACAAATATTTTTTTCTTTTTAAAAATATACGGGGTGAAAAATTTTTATTAATTTTTTTTTTATAGGCAGGATAATCACCAATTCTTAACTAATAAAAAACGATTCAGTTCTTTAAAAGATTTTTAAAATATTTGTAAAACTTTATGAATTATTTATAATATAAAAATGAAAACAATTATTTTAAAATTTTATTAGTAATCAAATTTTTTTTTCTTCCGACAATAATGTCCTTAATTTTTATTATTTATTCCAGCAATTAAAAGCTTATCAAATTAAATTATATCAAAGTTTTATTGCATTTTTTATATTTCTCATCAGAGCAGATTTTCGTATAGTGAATCATAATTTTAAATAAAAAAATACATGATTTATATTTCCCGATGAGTTCTGCGTTTAACTAATAAAAAAGTAAATACCAGAAAATTAAAATTTATTAAGATTTCATGAATTTACTTGAAAGTGTGTGTGTGTGGGGGGTGGGTACAGAGTTAAAAAACATTTTTCATCAATATTTTAAAAAGTAATAATTTCAAAAATAATTTTATTCATTTGTGAATGAGTACTGAAAGTTTCATTAAAATCTGACGAATATTTGTTTTTTGCGAGAATTTCCAAATTAAATGATATTGTCACCGAAAAAGTGAGTGACATATAAAAATTACGTAATCAATTGTAAAATAGTCGTAACATTTTCCACCATGCTAACGCCAAATCAAAACAAAATTTTCTGCCAAAATTTCGAACATGTTAAAAGGGATTAAAAAATTTTATAAAATAAATAAAATTTACTTTGATCTTTCCTCTTCATAATATTATAAACATTTTGGATAGAAAAAGTTCGTTTTAAGTTTTGAACTTTTTAACCTTTTTTATGCTAGATTTTTTGTTATGTAATGGAGGTACCTATTATCATCAGAACGTTTTCATGGAATGAGGACACACACATACACACACAAATACACACACGTACATATATATATATATATATATATATATATATATATGTGTGTGTGTGTGTGTGTGTGTGTGTGTGTGTGTGTGTATTAAATAGCCGCCAGAAATGTTTTAACGGTGCCATAAGAAAGTGCTCAATATCATGGAGAACAATACCACTACTTTAGAGGAACTTTAAGCAAAAAGTGCTTTACGATACAGAGTCACAAAGTCCCTCATATTAGAGCATTTATATTAATAAAAATAAGAATAAGTAACTCCCGAAAGAGTCTGCTTAATATTGCACCCGGGAAAAATGCTCTATGGTATAATAAATAGTAGAGTTTTAATATATATGTTTTAATAAAAATTTCAAGTGGGCAGCGTCCGACCATGATTACCAGTTTCATGCGTTTTGACACAATCATTACGCTCGGCGAGTAGCGTGAAAATAGAAATCCTTACACAATCAGGCAAGTCAAGATGATAACTGTGGAGTGGTTTTAGCATATCATGGCCACACCAGTTTTTATATTTTTTTATATTTTGTATTTTTAATTTGGTGCATGCAGATTGTTTGATTTTAATTTTGTAGACTGCACAGTATAGTAGGCCCATCGGCGAAAAAATGATGCAATTCATTTCGTCAGAAATGTAGAAACAGCATGTTGTGTACTGTTTGGCATTCACATCGGCGGCTCTAATACGAACATCCTAGATTGTTTGGATGACAATATGAGGACTGTGCAGAGAGATCAAAAAGAGTTCAATGAATCTAATGGTTATTAGAAAGGTATTTGTAGTGATCTCTTGTGATGGTGAAGTTATGCTTCCATTTATCTTCTCACAAGGCCTCAGACAAGACAAATGCCTACATCAAATGCCTTGTGGAGAGAGTGCTGCCCTGGGTCAAGAGGATAGTTGTTAGAAAAGTCTGTCTGACAACAGAACACTGTACCATGCAAAAAAATGCAGGAAATCCCAGTCATGTCTATCAGACAAATTCTGCAATCACATCACACCTTACAACTGGCCACATAACTTACCAGACTGCAACCCTCTTGATTATCATGTGTGGGGTGCAACTGAGCGAGAGAACAGCAAAACTCCGTGTAACACCAATCATGAATTGAAGGCAAGAATTTTGGCTGCATTTACCAAATTGAACAAGGAGAACATCCAGATTCCGAAATAGTCTGGAGGCCATGGTTGAAGCTAATGTTGATTTTATTAAATGAATTTACTCTTTAGTATTTTACGATACTCTTGTTTAATTTTGGTAAATACATCTGTTAAAATGAGATATTAATGTTATATTCATTTTTGTGTCATTTAGACGTCAATTTATTAATCTGAGCCTGTTTGTCCTTTAAAGTCAAAATTGTTTGGGGATATATATATATATATAACTGTGAATTTATCTTTGAACACGTCTCGAAAAACCCACCGAGTATAAACGTGGAGGAAAAAAAAAATGGAAACAAAAAAAGAAACAAACTAAGCACTTGAACATTAGTCAAAGTACTAGTCGAAAGAAAAAAAAACCCGAGATGAAGAACCTAACACGTTAAGCGCTCAATACAATAGCAGAGCAAATAAATAAGTAAGCTACTTACTTATATATATATATATATATATATATATATATATATATATATATATATATATATATGGGTGTGTATGTGTGGGTGTGTGTGCGTGCGTGTATATATATATATAAAGTGGACATTGAAGTCAACACCCAGCGCCGACAACCTGTTTTCTTAACTATTTATATATACTGGTCAATGATGCCTTATGAGTCGTACTATTGTATTATTCTAAGTTTATCTGGATGGGCAGTAACGTCTTCGAATTATTTTAGGGGCTATTCTGTGAAAATAGTTGTAGATTCGGGTGCAGTTTACATGCTCTGACGATTGCGTTTAAGCATGAAACCGACTGTTGATACTGTGTGTTGACTTCAGTGACCACTTCTATATTAACATATGCTCTGTGCCTGATACTGAGTATTTTAACCCATGAATATAGCAAACCGTAAAACTATATTTGTGACACTATCTCTTGCGCGGATACTTTCCCCTCTCCCGTGGGGATACTTTCCCTTGTTTGGTTTAATACAGCGGAGAGAGAGAAATTGATATTAGCAATATTATTAGTTATGCTTTATTGTCATACGCGATGTGAGCTTAGGTAAAAAAATAATTTTAATACAATCAAATACTTGTAAAATATGGGGAATAGAAAAATCAACTATTTTTACTATCATGTACTTCCAAAATCCGGGGAATATAAAATCTAATTATTTATGGGAAAGAAAAGAAAGAAAAATATAATTTTTTCTTCTTTCATGCTTGAAGCGGATATTTTTTTCCGTAAGCTAAATTTTTTTAGCCAAAACCGGTGTCAGAATTATTTGATAGGGTTAGGCGGGGTTAAAGTCCCTCAACCGATTTTTCTGGGAAAACAGAAATCTGCTGGAACTTGGAAAAATCAGAATACAATGTGAGCTGGCGGGGTCTCATTCGTCGAGATAACCCCCCACTTCCGCAAATCGAGTAGGCGGGAAACTATTTCATTGGCCGAGGGCTTCGAGCCGGCTGGATGCCCAGAAAAGATTGAAAATGGTTATAAAAATCCGGACTCGGCGAAAAAAATCAGTTTCAGAGTTATTCAGTTTTCTTTTGGAGTTATTCAGAGGTTGGCTGAGTTGCTATCAGTCGAAATGTAACGACTGTGGAAAAATTTCCCAAACGAGGAGTCATGACCCACGGCTTATCGCACACCATAGAACTTATGGCTAAATAGTTAATTTCGAATGAAGTCTGCCGCAGATTAACTTAAGGAGTTAATTTGGAATAATGCACCTTCGATATGAATCCCGAAAGAATGTTAATTTTTTTTTTTTATCACGGGAAAATCGAAAATTCTGATTCTTCGTTCTCTCTACTTCGGTAAACCCCGTTAAACTCCGATAAGGACCCGAAAGGACTTTACTATTTTCGAAGCTACATAGAAAATTGACAGCCCTGATTATTGAGAATAGGTGAAAAGACTTTAATGAAAATTTAATGAATACATGAAAAGACTTTAGTGAAAATTTGAAGAGTTCTGTTTACTTTAACGAAACTTAGACAAGACATTTTTATTTAAGGATTAGAAGCTCTGATATTTTTAGCGAACTTTCTTTCTCCGTTGTATCCGGCATTTTCGACAACTGTATTGTCTGCTCCTGTGTAAAGAAAAAAAAACATTGTTTTTTTTTTATATATAAAGTCATTCGTCGTAGCTTTCCAGGTATGTTCGACTTCGTTCATTTATTTTATTAATTTTTTTTTTTTTTTGGTGCCGTGTTTATTTTTTTTTCAAACTACAAGTGTACACCACTGTCCAGACTAACTCAAAAAGGCGACTACTAAAATTGCACGACGTGACCTCTGGGGTCAAATCACAACGTGGGACAGTGGCGCGTTGTTGCAAAAGACGTCTTGTAAACCAATTTTTGTGGCGACATCATCGGACGGGATCGTCACGACCAGCAACAGCGACCGAACCAATCAGCCAGCCGGGTGGCAGTATCACAACTAGGATCGTCAGGACCGTCGATGGGGACTAGCGTCACATTTAGACAGACGGCCAGCCTGGTCTGACGTGTTATACACATTTGGTACTGTCTCGTCCAGGATCTGGCCTGAGGTTTGCCAGCCCGGACCTGAGGCGCCACATATTTTTATCATTATATATACACTACCGGCCATAATTATTAGGCCACCCAAGTTTTTTAAAAGAAATGATGCATTTCATAATATTTTTAGTGGATAATTCCAAATGAAAATACAATAGTTCTTTTCTTATTATTACTTTGCAAAATTTTACAAGGCAAGGAAGCAAAGATGAACTCGTCCGAATCCCTCTAAATTGTCATCATTCTTTCATTGATGAAACTGCAATATAGGTAATTATTAAATATTTGTAAATTCATTTGATGCAAATATTTTTGTGCAGTATTAACAAAAGAACCATTCTATTTTCACTTGCAATAAATACTAAAAAATAGTATGAAATACATCAATTTTTAAAACGCTGGAGTCGCCTAATAATTAAGTGTGTGTGTGTGTGTGTGTGTGTGATTACTTCGGGTTTATTTCATTTGGGATGTTTATGCATTATATCAAAACCTTTATTTATTGTACAAAGTTTGAAGGAAATGTCCTTTACATTCTTCAGAGCGTTTTTCGGAGGCTATAAATGTTTACAGCATTCGAATTCTTGCGTTTTTATAGTAGCCACCAAATAAATCGATGTAGAAAGCAACCTGTCTGTTTTCAATGTTCTGCCATGACGTGAGGTTAGCCCGACCTTCACTAGTTACTCTTTCTTTGACGAACTGTCACATTGTCAAATGCACCTCTGGGGGATTGACGTCGTCTTTATTCTGAATAAACTGACATATCGCGAAAATCATCTAAAATATGGAAATGGTTCAGAAATAAATTTCTACTCAAGTTTACATAATTATGGCTTCCAGGTTTATAATTACAAACCTGAATGCTGTTGATTTCTTGTTACATGTATACGCGAGACATTTGACGTCTATTGTAATGATTAATTGTGAAGATCAATACCACAGTATATGAAACTAGCTTTCATTACAATGAACATTATATTTTTAATCATTTCATCCCAAGAAATGCAATAAAGCCACTAAATTATATGGGTTTACTGAGTGCAAATGATAGAAAAATAACATCATTAAGAAATAAGAACAGTAGAAGAACAAGAATTAGTATGACAAATGATGACGATAGGCATTGCATTTAAGATTTTGAAGATCGAAGTTGACGGGAAAGCAACAGCCCGGAAAAGAGTCCCATAACAGTGAAGTGAAGAGAGAAGAAACTATTACCATCTATTTCTACTATAAAATGGTTAGGCCTAGTTACTAAACTAGTACTGCGCTAAAATTCGTAAAATCGATGCATCAAACAGAAAGAAACATCAGAACAATTACCATGAAAATATTTATAGAAAAGGCGCAGGGATACTACATTATGGTGATGGGAAATTCACTGAAACTGAGATGCCAGTCCAGGATGAATAACATTGCAGATTCTTCTTTGAAGCTTATCAAAAATCTCTAAATACATAACAATAGCACCAGATCAGACGTGACGGAAATATACAATACTTGGTCGAAGGATGGACTTACAAAAGTGTAAGATAGATATTTAGTGAATACAAAGGTTTGAGTAGATATTATATATTCTTAACCGATCAAGACAAACACAGGTTATCATAAAAAGAAATCTTTCGGCAGTGACCAAACTTGCAAAGCACTTATATTGGAGAAATCACATTTAATCTACTTTATACCTCTCAGCTACTAAAGGCTACCAAGTTAAACAAGCATCAATTACGTCCTTCTCTTTTTTAATTAGCGTACAACTCTCATTGGGCCCTTAGAAGTCTAAAACTGCTAACTTTATTTTCCTGTCTGAAACAATACACAAAGTAATTAGTCAATAATTTAAAAACATATTTATAATCCGAAATTATTTTCTCTTAACTATGATAATTATATTTAGTGGACACATATAATTTTACAAAACTGTGAATGACATCTACCGGTAATCGAAAATCATAATAATGAGAATATACCTTTCGACAGAGATCGAACTTGCATACCAGTATATGAAGAAAACTACTATCTGTTTCAACAGTTTTTTTTTATTATTTACGGTGATATTCATCTTGTACATTCCACTGGAGCCACTCTAGATAGAAGGCTACAGAGTAAGTTGTACAATTCATGTGGATATATGGGGAAAGCAGTAAATTCTATACTTGAACAGGTTAAGATTGTAGTGACCGGAAACACACTTTCATGGGAGTCGGTGCCACAGTTTAGCAATTTGCGAGAAGAAGCTGCTTGAGTGGAACTTACATCTCACCAATGGAATACAAAGGAAATAAGATTGGTTCGCTACAGCGTGAAGGTTGGGACTGGTGAAGCTAAAAGGAATGAAGCTTGTTTGATGGAAATAGCGATACACCAGTGAGAATCTTGTGACATTTCGTCTGTGAGAAAGGGGATGGATAGTGGAAAATAATTTGTCAAAGACAAGGGTGCAGGGACGCTTTTGGACATTATCGATGGAGGGAGTTTGATTTGTATCTCTAATAGTTTTGAATTTTCAAATCTTTGATGTTATTTATTCCGTGCATTTTGTTAAACGAACCCTTTGTTTATTCATAGCTGTTTTGATATACCACGTACCGTTTAGAAGTTCCGTGACTAAATGTTACATTTCATTTAGATTTCAAAAACATACAATCAGATCATGAGCAACCTTCACACTTTCCATCCTAAAATACCTTGAAAAATGACCGAAAAGCTAATACGTCAAAAGACGATGTTTCATTTGCGATCTTTTCACTTTTATTTGGTTATATGTATCTTCTGTTTGCTGTATTCTATCAGGACGTTGGAGATCATGACTTCAAAGCATCCTAAACTTTGTAGCTCTAAGGTGTGCCTTTTCACAATTTCTTTCAATCTGTGTCCTGCCATTCATTTACTCAAACTTGTTAGGTTGGTTTCTCACTGTTTGCCTCTGTGCTTCTTGACTTAGTGTATGTTGCAACTATACTCTAACTGTAACACAGGTACAGCAAGTATATAACATGCACATTTATAAATCTATGTCCGTGCAGTGAATACTGTTTCCATATCTGGTCGGGTATTTCTGCTGTTCATCTCGAGATTCTCGACAAAATCCAAAGGATGATAGGCAATATTCAAGATCCTGACTTGGCAGCCCACCGTTAGTCCTTTTCGTATCGTTGTGTTGTAGTTTCTTTCTGCCTTTTCTACAAATATTTTCATGGTAACTCCTCTGACGTGATTGTTTCCCCTAGTTCCCCGACCACATGTATTTACGCGTCCTTCTAGATTGGCGTAAAGGCCCCACCTTTTTACTGTCGAAATAGTTAAAATGTAAGCTCTTCTACTATAATGGTTCCTTTTCTCGAACTTCCTGTTTGTGGAGCTCTATTCATTTTGTTTGCTTTCCTGGTAGCTACAATCTCAAAAAATTTAAAGGCAACGTTAATTGTCATCTTCTAGCTCCTTGATTCTCATCTTTCTCTTATCCTTTCTTCGACATCCCCTGTACTTTGTTTTTTCTCTCACTGTAACCCATTGTGAACCAGTAGTGATCCTGCCTTGTTTGGGGGAAAATTATTATAAATAATATATAAGCAATCAATACTAATTTTAACGCTCTTTTAACTAATAAGTACGTTACTAATTTACCGTTCATATTAAAAGCTATTTAGTTAACTGCTCACTAGACACTATGAAAGTATTGGTAATTCTGGATGTGAATCAGTACAATTTGTAATAATTGCTTTTATCTTAAGAAGAACATTTTTTAATTATTAATTGTTGATGATAATGTTTTATGAATGATTTTGACAACCAATAAAATTTCCTAAAATGCAAAGTACATATACTTTTATGACATTGAATTGATTCGTTTGAACAAGTTTTTTTTTAAATTGTCAAAATAACTTTCCATATTTCTAAAGACTATGCCAAATTTTGAGCTTTTACTTTAATGTTTTTCTGTTGTTACCAAAAAAAGATTTTTTAATGCTTGTTAATTTTATGTGCGTTTTGGTGTAGCGGATGTCGGCTCGGAACGAGGAACCAGGGAGCCGAGTTCGAATTCCAGTTGAATTCCTTGCATTCACTTACGCGCAAATACCCTTGGAAAAGATATTAATCTGTCTCTTCCCTCCAGTTATGGGTTAAATAATAGGACAGATTGGGATCTATAACCTTGGCTAGCGACCAGTCTACTGCAGAAAGTAATGACAATATACTGTGGGAAAATCTTCTGCCCAGTCAGACATTATCTCCCAAGCGTGTATCACGTATTGCACTTAACTGACTGAAATTTATGTTTTAATGATGTACATTGGAATGTACGAACAATTTTGGGGAATGTTCTTGATTTTTGATGTCCTAAAAATTGTCTGTTTTTTGTTGTCAATTGCTCATGCCACAATTGAAAAGTTAATCATTTTTGTATTGTGTATTTTTACATATTTGAAAGCTATATGTGAAAAATTTTGTGTTGTCTTTGAGTTTCTTTCTGAAGATATTTTAATAGCCTGAGCCTTCATACCACATGCATTTTCCCCAGAATTTGCACTTCCTAATTTGATATATCAAGCTGAAATTTGGTATCTCTCAGATTTGACATCCAAGTAATCAATTCCAGGAATCGTTTTACCTTTAAGTTATGAATCCTTCAAAGTAGAAAAAATGCTTTCAAGATGCATCTGCTTAATATTCAGCTGACTGAAGAAACTAAACTAACAAAATTAAAAATAAAATGACTGAACTATTTTCATTTGATATTTTGTGTGAGCCATTAAACCATAAAGATTAAAAGTATTGCATTTTTGGTTCATAATAACGGTAAACCATAGTCTTTTAGGGAAACGTGAAAGTTAATGTAATTTATAGAATAAAAGGCTTTAAATCTATTTTAAATCCTAAAAATTAAATGACTTTTCATTTTCGGGAATTTTATTTTGAAAAATATGAACAAAGCAATATCAACAGTTAGAACGTTTTCTTTAGTATGAAAAAATAATTGTCAGGAACCATTCTATTTCAGTAGTTCTAGTCAAGACAATTCACTGTTCAAGAATGGAAGATTAACGAACGTGATATATTACTTTGCATTGTCAGAGAAATGAGAAGACTTTACCTGAGAAGATTGTGTCAAAAACACTCCAAGGTTTCATATCTGCTTTAATGCACCTCATAAGTCAGCTTGCATTACTCACTGGTTAATATTGTTTTATTGTTCTTCGTGATTACAATTTTAGATCTTGCAAAGCCGGATCCAAACTACGATTTGGGGGCGATAAGTAGACTGTAAAAATATTATCAACAGTTTGAACGTTTTCTTTCACATGAAAACAAACATTGTAAATATTATTAACAGCGACAGCAGAAAATATTTTCATTTTGACAACTGACATTTCACTAAAAATGACTTAATATTAAAATTATTTCTGATATAACAATTTGGCTGATTGAAAAGTAACTCACCATTTAAAAATAATTATAATTTATTGACTATAATTTTTACAAGAAATGGATATGAGAGGAAAGGGTTTCACATGAGGTTTAACTTAAAATTAGATATGGGCACCAGATTTTACTATCAGCTTATCGAGCTACAAGTCATTACTACTTGTATTGTTATAGTAATTAATATAGTTGTTACTTATATAAAAAGAGATAATCTGCAATATTCAATTAATAAACAAAATTGAAATTTCAAGCGATATTCAAGTGATATTCTGCTAATCTACAAAGAAAATAATAAAAAATTGTCTGTTTAGATGTCAAAAAATTTGCTCCTTAATTTCATAACACTAGATTGCCTCTTAAGTCACTGTGCTGAATAAATCATTAATCAGCTTTCTTCGAAATTTGACTGCATTTTAAAACAAATATTCTGGGATGTCGTCAGTGTAAATCTTTTTAATTCCATAGAACCACTTGCAATATCCATGCAAGTTCCACAGTTTAGATAACATAAACAAGCAGATAATTATTCTAGACAAACCCACCAGTATTTTATACCAGTCTTAACAAGAATCGATCTTACATATTCGTGAAAATACTAATTTGTAAATTCCTAACATGAAACAATGGATAAGCTGTGAATAAATGAAATCTTGTAGTTCTAAATTTTATCTGTAACACCTGTACAGACTATTCATTTATTTATTTATTTTTCTTATAAGATCACCAGCCTATCTGCAAATCAATTCCAAGCTTCACATCAAGCACGTCTCTCCCAATAATTTATGGTTGTAATTTTGTATAATCCTTGAACTCAAATCAAACACATTCCATAGAATGCAACCTGTTTATAGTACTTTTACTTCTGTCTTCACCCTATGTCATCTACTAAAAAGATTTGTTTCTACAATGACAGTGGGAAAAATCTATGAATTATGTTTTATTTTATTTTTTATATATTTAGTGTTTTATGAATTAAAATTGTGTTCAAGTATACCAATTTTTTATTATTTTTCTTTTAGATTAGCAGAATATCTCTTTTTAATTGTAATTTGGTTTATTAATGGAATAATGCAGATCACCTCTGAAATAAACTGTTTATTGAATTGAAAATCCATAAATCGATATGTTATAAATGACAAAAAAAAAAAAAAAAAAAAAAAAAAAAAAAAAAAAAACAAAGTTCCCAGTGGCTTTATTTAACATATTTTTTAGTGAGAAAGCGCTCAAATAGGAGGTGGTCTTTTTAGATATTCGGTCATTTTCAAGGCATTGTCGGAGGGAAAGTATGGCGGTTACACCTGGTCTGATTATATTTTTGAAATCTACGGAATCTCTCAACCCTTGTGAGAAAGTCTTCAAGCTAGATATGCCATATCAAAGGAAGAATGAGTGTTCGTATCTGGACGAGAGGCACATTCGGCAGAATGCATGAAATTAATTAATATTTAAAAGATTTTTCAATTTCAATACTATTAGAAATGCAGGTTTAATGTTTGTGACTTCTTTTTGACATTGTATAGGAAGACATTGAAAATCCTTCCAATAGAATATGAAACAGTGATCTGGAGAGCACTAGAGGATTCAGTATGAAATAACCTATCAAACTTAGAAAATGAAATATCAGAAAAATAGAGGCCAGTTACTGAAATCTCCTGAAGAGTAGATTGAATAATAAAAAAAAGTTATTCTACGAAACTCTAGAGTCACTGTGCTGAATAAATCATTAATCAGCTGTGATAAATTTTATTTGTATTATTCTATTATTAATATATATATATATATATATATATATATATATATATATAAAGAGAGAGAGAGAGAAAGAAAGAGAGAGAGATCACTTAACTGAATTCTTGCTAAATATACCTTATATATATTTTTTTTAAATACATTATTATGTATGGATACTTCTTTGTGTGTATATATGTCTTAATACATTGCTTACGTTTCAAATATGCTACAGTTCACCACTCTTCCCAAGGGTACAAAGTGGGAGTTAGTTGACGGGTCGACTTTGAAAATCTCTTGGCGATTAGAAGCTGACTTTTAACGTGGGATTGGTTTACCGGAAGTGCTGCAGCACCAATGGGTCATCCCATCAACAACCAACATCTTGGAAGTGGAATGGTATTTTACAACTTTATATATGATGTTTTATTTCATGAGTTGAGCAATTGTCCGTTTGACTAAAGACTGAAAGGATGAATTCAGGCAGGAGCAAATATGTAACGGCTTCTTCGCTTACGACTTGTTCTTTCCTCTCTGGTTCTATGCTGAACCGGTTTACATTCTCTTATAGAAATGCATATAAAGCCTTGCCTGTAGACTGAATATTTGATCCGTTGTTTTTTGACAGATTTTTCTCTTTGATTCCATTCAGTCTCAAACAAACTTTTTCATATACGTTTTTTATCATTTCATCTCAATAAAGGCAATAAAGCCACTAAGATACAAGGATTACTTAGAGTGAACAAAATATGAGAAAAGCGTTATTAAGGAGAGAGGACTTTAAAAACAACAAGAATAGCAACTGACATTGGATTTAAATTTTTGAATATCAAAGTTGACTGGAAAATAAGAGGCCGGAAGAGAGTCCCACAAACAGTAAGTCTGAGAGAATAAACTGTTAGTACACAACTTAAGGTTATATCTAGCTCTTTCAACTGTAAGATGAGGAGACCTTGCTGCCAATCTAGTACTGCGCTTAAATTCGTACAAAATATTTATTTTGCAAATTTTGTTGTTTGTTTTTTTATGCCTTGGTTTTTATTTTTTAAGCCACTTCAGATACGAACGTCATTAAATCTATGAGATGGCTGAGAGTATAAACTGTGAGATAAGTTACTCACTTTCCTCTTAATATACATCGTTACGTTACAATTAATATACATTCCTCACGTTACAACGAATAATTAATATCTAAAAAAATAATTCTAAGTATTTTATTAAACATGTTATTAACGTATATCGTCATCGAAGATAAAATAGAGAAATGAATGACATGTAAATTTTCTATCCAAAATATATAGGTGGGATAATGCGTTTTTACATAGAAAAGTGATTAATCTGTGATGTTTGTGCTAGAATAATTTTTTCGGTATTTATAAATAAGACACTTAATTTTTTGGAAGGACAATGTTTCAATCTATATTGGCTTGTGCTACCTTAATGTATGCGAATTCAATCCCGACGAAGTGATTTTCATATAATCTAGTTCAATAAGTAATCTATGTCTTTGTCTAGTCACTGAAAGATATAGACTACATGACGCTAAACAACTTCCTTTTTTGTTGCTCTCAACAATACTTCATTTTAGTTCCCTTTTTTATATCCCATTTTTCTCAGTATAAACCAAAGTGCCACTCAAGGTAGAGATTACTCAAGATTGCTGTAAGTGCTTAATGGCATCAAGTAAGAAATGCATATTATGAGAATATATAGGTTAGATAGAAATTGACGCTATAAGTAGTTATGATCGTCTTGATCAGCAAAACATTTTATCGGATTCTGCTTCACAAAATAAAAGTTCTGAGGAAAAGGTTACCTGGCTATTTCCTCTTAACCAAATAGAGGATGAAGAGAAACAAGATGAGTCGACTTTGTGTACGCAGCATGGCAGGTCGTTGATGTGAAGATCTGAAGTAATGGAATTAAGACGCTCGTCTGAACATTTGCCAGGTTAACGTCAGGATATCACCATTTTATCTGGGCGATTTGTAAGGTGGAAACAAACACATCACCCACAAGGTTTCGTAAATGCTTTTGAACTCTGTCAAGGATAGTGGGTATCTTCACTTAAGATATGGCAGCAATACTCCTTTTTCTCATTTCGGTAGATTGTTTTATATCTCAAATATTTTTATATTATTTTCTCCGCAGCACGATTATTTTGTTTCACATTTATTTGGGACTTATAGAAACATTCCTGGAGAAACTTTTATTTGAACAGGCATGTTTATTTTATGAATTGTCAAATATCTTACTACTTTTTCCTCCTCTTTGTCCTTGCACTATTATTGTAAGAGAGGCTTTTGCTTTTGTAAAGTTAGTCGCTTTCTAAATCAGTTAACTCAACCAACGTTTCTGAGGATGAGTAGAGCGGTTAGCAATTCACTAGAAAGGGAAAATAAAACTTATCAAAGGGAGAACCAACTCAGAAAGTATAAGGACAGAAAACTTGAGATACAGTCTTGATAAAAATAGAAAATTAAATTAAACGAGCATTGACTCCAAGAACAACTATGAGCCACTATATAAACCGACTGGTTTACACATAAAAAACAGAGGAAATCTTTTTGGAAAATAAATGTTAAGGAAAACACTTCTTTGGACATCCCTTGGGTTGTGACACTTGTCAGAATCAAAACATTCATTATCGATTTAGAAGAGAAGACCTTGTTTATAATATTCGATAGTCTCAAATCGATCCCTGACTTTTACAGCGTCATTGGCCTCTGGCTAAATCACTTAGCTGTTATTTACAAATGGTTTGAAAATGGGCTGACGTCATTGACATCTACATATTTTTATTTTTAAGTAGATTTCATCCAAAGCAAGACAGTAAAGCCACTAAGACATTAGGATTTACTGGGTGTGGAAGAATTAGGAGCAGATACATTACTAATGATCGTGAATAGAAAAACGTAGAACTGACATTGCTATTAAATTTTTATAGATTAAAGTTGGCTGGAAATCATTGAGCTGAAAGGAAGTTCCATCAGCGAGAAGTGCGAGAAGGGAAACTGTGAGCATATATATATTTTTTTAATTTTAAAAATTCTTAAACATTTTTTACTTTTAAGTTTTTTAAAAATATCTTTGAAAGACTTTGGGATATTTTTGTAAGTACATGCGCAAATACTTGAAATTTATAATTATTTATCTTAAATGAAGGATGAACGGACACACAGTTTTATCAATTTATGCACATTTTTTTTTAATTACAAATTAATATATCCGTTGGTTCGTTAAAAATAAATCATTTTTGTAATTTCACTAAAAGAAAGTCCGCCGTGATGTCGCACTTCTTGGCTTTCATATCTCTGTCTGTGTGAATGAGCATCTCCCAGAGAATAGGGACTTTCGTTGTTTTCAATGACTGTGTCCGGTTGATACTGTTTCTCAGTCAGTTTGATTTTGTATCTCATGCTGACATACCAGCGCACATATAATATTGTGTTAAGCTTTTGAGATAAAGAGACAGTTAAAATTTCTTTGATAAATTATAAAAAAAGGTTTTGGAAAATTTAGCACTCACAGGATATATTGAAGGTACAGAGTCAGAGAGCAACAGTAAGTAACCAATCTAATGTGTTTGGGTTGGTAGATAGAAGAGCGGGGACAAATAGCAATAAGAGACGAGAAGTCTTTGGAGAGCCACGACGCCTGCTTCTCGTAAGCAACGGTTCATTAAAGAAATATTTTAAATAGTGAGATTATCAAGTAATTACTCACGCTAATATAATCACACTTTGAAACTATTTTGGGCCGACGGTCATATCACGTTCTCGTACGATAACCGAAATTAATCAGCGTCGAGTCTATTTCATACCTAGGTGGGTGATCGTCTAGGAATATATGTGCTGTAAGTATGAATGTGTGTGTGGTGTAATGGATAACAGTGGGATTAAAAAATGAAAAGTTAAGTTCCAGTTCCAGTCGTGTTCGTTATATTCACTTACGCGCAAATCACGATCACGAAACCCGTAAACCATTAGGTCGTAGGAAAACCACATGTAAAACAGCCGCCGTAGCAGTGGTGTTACCAAAACCCAACCTTCTCCAGGCTACTTTTGATTTCAGAGTTTTCCTTCTTCTAGACGCAAGGCTATAATACCCAGTCTTGCCTGCTGAACAATGGAGAAGAGACGGATTCATACCTTTCCCAAGGCTATTAGCAAGTAAGTAAATATAATGAACCTAGCTGGAATTCGGATGCCTCAACCGTTGTTCAATACTCTGCCGTACATCCGCGCATAAATTCCCTTAGAAAAGACATGTATCCTCCTCTTTACTCCCAGCTAAGGGTCAATTACTAGAACTTGTATCAGTAAATCATTATTATTTGTAAAAATATTGTTGAAGTCTAAAGATAATTTTCTGGATTTAAATAAGCTGGAAAAGTTTGATAGCCCGTGAAAAAAAAATCAATCAATAAATAAAGGTTTTCGTTTCTGCTAGGCTAAATTTCGAATATTATTATTATTATTATTATTATTATTATTATTATTACTATAACAAATAAAACACAGATTAGTCAGTGGCGAATAATTTTCTTTTCCTTCATAAGAGAAGATATTTACTTTTTATTTTCATTTTTCTTTATAGAATTCTGCGTGCGTCCGAGTATTCAGTTTATTTGTTATTTTGTACCATCTTTTATGGCGGACGGAAGAGCTCTCTCGTCTTTCTCGGACGTAAAGAGACGACCCCAAGTGTTCGCCTTCGCAAATCAATAACATCTCTAATGTTACTACTTCGGAGTCAGAAGCTCCAGGGCCGGAAAGTTCTTTACCATTTATGTTTCCTTTTTCCCCCTTTTACACCTCCCTCCATTACAGCCTCCATCAACATTATAAACAGTCATTTCGATCGCGTTGGCACCAATCAGAAGGAACAACAAGAAGAAGAAAACCATCAAAATTCTCTGCCAGACAACATCAGTGGTAAATGGCGCGTGTATAAGAGTGTGAGGTGTTTGGCCCGACGAGGGTCGACAGAAAAAAAAATATGAAGAAAAATTTGTTGGAAACAATAGTTACATCGATTGTAAACGTGACAACGTGATTTCAGTATAAGTAATATATATATATATATATATATATATATATATATATATATATATAATGCATATAATTAAATATTTATGAATATAAAATAAAATATAGTTTTAAGATATTCTATATTTATTGGTTAAAGTGCTCATTTACAAGGATACAGTGTATGTTACACACACACACACACACACACACACACACACACACATATATATATATATATATATATATATATATATGTATGCAAACACAGGCATACACATACGCACATAGGCGCGCACACGCACGCATATATATAAAAGTGGATACTGAAGACAGCACTCAGAGGCGACAAAGTAAACTAAGTAAATAATAATCCAATTAATAAACCTTGACCACAAAAATAACCGTTAGAATAATACAATAGACTAACCACAATGCAATAAATTACCCATAATATTAACAGACTACCGACAACACATCACTGACCTATACATCTATGTATAAAGTCGAACAAAAACACAATGTGCATGGCCAGAGGATTGCATCTATCATAAAACAGACTGTTGCCTCTTTTATGTTAACATACACTCTATCCCTGATATTCAGCACTTTAACCCATAAATATGCAATGCCTTAAAATTATATTTTATCATATATACATAAATATTTAAATATATGTGTTATGTTAAACTTTATTACACAAATGTGTGTGAATGTGTATGTGTACGTGCGTCTAAAAATTAAAACATAAGTAAATTAAAATGTATCTGTAAATGGCTAACGCTTGTCTTGATAAAGTTTATCAGAGAAAGAATAAAGCAAGTTTTCTTTTTGTTCTTTTTCTTATGTTTTCCTATTCGGACTAGTCTATATCTCAAGAGTAACTCACGCATATGATCCATTACTAAACACGCTGGAAAAGTGGTCGGTTCCGTGTACCACTTTAGCAAGTATCTAATCATCCCGTTCGTTTTTTGCTTTTACAATAACCAGATCAGGCCGAAAATGGAGTCCAGCTAATATACATTTACAGGATCTGCCCAGATTTCATTTTCCTTACTCGATTTTTCGAAAAGAGTTTCAGCGTCCCTGTAGGCGACGAATTGTTTTCTACTCTACAACCCCTTTTCTCACAGACAAGACGTCGCAAGCCTATCGCTGCTCTATCCCTATTTCCATGGAAAGTGGTCAAAAGAATTACATTCGTTAGTTTCACCTGGTTAATATTTACAACTATGGCCTGCAGTACCATGTATACTGTAGCGAACCACCCTCATCTCTCTTGCATTCTTTTGGAATTTCTTCCCAAAAACCACAGCTTTGCGGAACTGATATCCAAAAGGTTACTTCCCCGAACAACAATCTTAATATATTCCAGTCTAGGGGTAACCGTTATATTCTATATATGTCCACATAAGCTGGGCCTTTTACAATGTAACCCCCTATATCGAGTGGTTGTTGGGCTTGTATAGCATAAAAAATACTATAAAAAATCTTTACGCTATCTTTCAGGTTACTTTATAATTTCAACCTTTGAAAACATCTTTTATTTTATTCATATGTTTGAGCAGTTGGCCATGCCTTTTCAGTCTTCAAGTGAAATCACAATTATTTCAATTAAAATTTTCCTTAAAGACCAGAAGAAATGGATAATTTAAAGTTACTCTTGTGTAGCAAATACAAGTGCCGTTATGATTAAATTATCTCCTTCATCATTCATCCCCCAATCCTGGCAAGGTTCTTATTTGGTACAGAACACTTATTATTTTTTATATTATTTTCTCCGCGGCACGATTATTTTGTTTCACATTTATTTGGGACTTATAGAAACATTCATGGAGAAACTTTTATTTGAACAGGCATGTTTATTTTATGAGTTGTCAAATTCCCACTGCTATTACTACTTCAGGCAGAACTACTTCTGGTAAAATTTATATCAATTAGAAAAGAAGACCTCCTACAGAAGGTAGCTGAAGAGAGTGACAAGAAAGGACTATAAATTAACTGCAAGAAAATGGAATGCATAGTCATGAGTAAAAAGAGCAGCCCATGATGCTTAATGCAGGTTGAGGATACTAAAATTAAGCAGGTAAAAAAAATTAAATTCATGGGAAGTGTTCTAACAGAAGACGGAATATGCCACACTGATATCCGAAGGCAAATTGGCATGGCCAAAGACACATTCCAGAAGATGAGTAGAGTATTAAAAGACAGAAAAATTTTGCTAGAAAAGAGTACTGGATTGCTATGTGATGTCAGTTCTTGAATATAGCAGTGAATGCTAGACAATATCATCGAAGTTAAAGGAAATGTGGTTCTACAGAAGGATGCTGCGGATATCATGGATTGAGCATGTGAGCAATGATGAGGTTTTGGAAGGGATGGAAATGAAAAGATAATTAATACTGAGCATCAGGAAGAGACAGCTAAAGTTCCTGGGTTATGCAATGAGGAAGGAGGCACTTGGAAAACCTGATACTAACAGGCCAGATAGAGGGAAATAAGACAAGGGAAAGCAGCGGATAACATATTTGAAGGGCCTAAGCAGGTGGATGACAGAACGGGGGTTGCGTGATGTAACAGGAGAAAGCATGCTAAGAGCCACTAGAGATAGAGAGACGTGGAAAACCATGATCGCCTACGTCTTGAAAGAACAAGGCACATAGAAGAAGAACAAGAAACAGTAATTTGAAAGTATAATATCTGTTGAATATAATGTGAAAGGGTCGCAGGCAACTTGTGACAATGATGAGTTAATAGTTTGTTCATAGGACATTATAATTAACAATAATTCCGATGCCAAAACTCAGTTAGAACAAGTATAACAACAATCTTGGTATATATATATATATATATATATATATATATATATATATATATATATATATATATATATATCTGCTCGGTGGAAGGCAAATGTAAATCCACCCAGGTAATCTATGAAGCTCACATTTCACCATTCAACAACAAAACAAATTACCGGACCTATATTGTTATATCCGCGGGGGTCTTTAAGCAACGTTATTACAATCACAGGTATTCCCTTTCCAAACCAAATCAAAAATACCAAACAGCCCTTTCACGAAGATTTTGGAAAATGAAAGCAGAAGGGCTGAACCCTATAGTTAGTTGGAAACTTATAGATTCAGCTCATATTCCGCGGAATTTTCACAAAAGATGCAATCTGTGTTTACAGGAAAAAATACGAATATTAAAGTACCCTAACCACCACCTAGTCTTGAATTTAAGGAAAGAATTCATTAATAAATGCCGCCATGAGGTGAAATTTGAGAACGTTGAAAATTTAAGTTTTGAATTCAGTTTTAGAAAAATAATTTTAATTGATTAATTAATTAATTAATTAATTAAATTTTAAATAGTACATTTGAACCCCACTACCAATGTCTGATCCCAGTCTAATAGATTCCTTCTTCTTCCTTAACTTAACCCCCAATTTTTCTTGCACCTTTAAATATTTTTCCCTGCACCTTTATATTTAACCCTGCTCCTTTAATTTTTTTTTGTACGTGTGGTTGGGTGAGTATGTGTGTGTGTGTGTCTGTGTGTCTGTGTGCGTATGTGTGTGTCTATGTGTGTAGTATGTTATTTTTATATATATTTATATGTGCATGTATATATGTATATATTGTATACATATATGTATATATGTATATGTATGTGTGTATGTGTGATATGTATATATATTCCTTGAGTAAAAACTTTTTTCATCTTTATTTTTATATTTATCATATTTTTATTTTATTTTATTCTGTTTTTATAAATTTTATTAATTTTCTATAATTTTTTTAAAATTTAAATCTAGTTTTATATTTAAATTATATGTCAAGGTTTTCCTCCAAAACTTTTTTCTAATAACTTCATCCCATTTATTTAAACCAAAAACCGCTATGATTTTTTGGTCAACACGTTTGTTAACATTTCTATGGAAATTAATTTTTTTCATGTTTTTTCCTTTTTCTTTCCTTTCTTTTTTTCTTTTCTTTTCTTTTCTTAACTTACTTCCCTCTCAATAAGCCCTTCCCACTTCTTTTACTTCTTTCTTTCCTTTATCTTTCCTCTTTCATTTCTTAGGGCCAGACAAGGCTAAATTTTCACTTACAACTCTTAACTCAGTTTAAAAGTTAGTTTGTTTTTTTTTTAAAAAAGACATTGATTTATGTCTGCTTTCTTATTAATCCCGCCCCATTAATTTTCTGTCATGTATATTTTTTGGGAACTTCCGCTGGTAAAATATCTTGGTTTATTTTTAAATAAAGAAGTTGCCGATGATGCGTGAAATCTCTCTTAGGGATATCATGTATAAATAGCCATACAACTGATTTGAACATCGGAATTTATTTTATATATATATATATATATATATATATATATATATATATATATATATATTAATGTCCGAACAATGAATTGAATCTAAAATCTAACATCTATTCTGTTCATGACAAAAAAAAAAAAAGGAAAGATCTCTTCCTGCTGAAGTCTAAATATTGATCCTGTGTCACTGTTAGAAAAAAACACACTATGTTGCATTCACTCCGCCAGAAAACGGCATGCTGCACATAAATAGAATTGTTTAAAACTGTGTACTTCTTAAAAGGCAGAAAAGCTTTCTTTCAAATAAGTATACTTATTACGTAAAGTTCTGGAGATTAACGAAATGGAATTAGCAACCGACATATTTTAATTTATTTGTTTGGACATTATTTTTAATTAATACTCTTACTTAAGCAGATATTCTGTTTTTTAATTAAACTGTATATTTATCTATATAATTCTACCCGTCTGAATTTTTATGAAAAATAGGATTACATACAGGGTGCGATAACTATATCGTCACATGGTATATTTTTAAAGTGCGTTGTTTGTTTCAGATTTTGTCAACTGCATAGTAGAGTAGGGTGAGTTGGGTACCGTCTGTGAAAAAAGCTCACCATGACACAATTTACTCCACCAGAAATTTGGAAACGACACACTGCACTCCTTGGTATTCACATCGGTTTCAATACAAACAAAAAAAAGTGTTTTGGCTATCAATCTGAGGTACAGAAGAGGCTACAGAAGAATGCACACTACGCTCTGTTACTGCTTACTTAGAGGCAGCTTAAACTTTCCAGAACTGAATGGAGAAAACAAAATGAAGATAATTTTTGAAATTTTCTTAACTTTTTTCTGTCAGTCAGCCTGCAACTGGTAAGTTTTAGCCAGTCTGATCTTATTTTGCTGTATTTTTTTTTATTCCTTCGGTTCTTATCTTTTCTATTTAATTTTTGTTCCTGTTTAGTTACTAACCTAAGTTCTCTACTACGCGCTCTTGTAATGCACTGCGACTATGATTGTGTAAATTGTTTTTAATTATCAAATTTAGGTTTAACTTATACTAAGTTAAAACTTAGTAAACTTCAGTCACACATTTATTCTTTTTTTTTAATTGGATTAGACAGTACCTTCTATCGCCTGGTCTCACACTCCATCCCCTTCTTTTGGACAGGAGTAGAGGTGATCGCCTTGTTTCTTGTTTAGGAAGGGGTTCCCGGTTGATCTCTCTCTTTTTCGGTCTTTATGTCGGTTCGCCTGGAAGCTTTTTGCAGTTGGTGAGTATGGTGGCAATGTCTCTTCATTCTGATTGTACCGGGTTGGCAGTTTCCTGGTTACTGCTTCCGACTGGTAGTTAGGAGCCCGAACTCTTGCGTAGCGTCTTGAGAGGCTGCTCTGATCAACAGTTGAATAATATCGGGGTTCCTGTAGTGCCATTTCGCGCATGGACGGGCGTCCCTGCAAGAATTTGCATGGTAATTACGTTTGTGTTTGAAGTGATTACTTGGGAGGGTGAAGTTATGCGCTCTTTCACCTACCTACAGGGCTCCAGACCCAAAACGGAGATCTACATCAAGAGTCTTGAGGAGGTAGTGCTGTTCTGGGTCAGGGGTTGGTTGCTGGAAGACATTTATATCTGACAATAGGACGCTGTACCATGCAATACAAGAGGGTGAAACCATTTATGCCTCTCAGTCAATTTCTGTGACCACATCACCCTTTACACCACCCCTTACATCTGGACGTTTAACTCTCCATACTTCAATAGCTTTGATTATTATATATGGGATGCAGTTGAGCGAGAGACTAACAAATCTCCTTGTAAGGCAAGGATTATGGCAGCATTCACTAACTTAAACAAGGAGACCATCTAGAAAAGCTGCAAGAGATTTCGAGTCATCTGGAAGCCGTGGCAGAAGCTAATGATGATTTATTTAAGAACTTTACTCTTTAGTATTTCAAGATGTTTTTGTGTAATTTTGGTAAATCTATCAGTGTTATTTTCATTTTTGTATAATTTAGACGAAAATTCATCTATCGCACTTTGTATATCACTATTCAAACTTCTTTATATAATTCAGTAAAAAGGCTTCCGTTTGGACACAAAATGATTTTCTTTAGTGAACAGAAATGTGTTCCTAGGGATTCCGGTTTTTTAATTACAGCAGTCATATCTTTTCTGGAATTTTTCCATTTCTCTCTTTATATTCTTCGACAGGAAACATTGAAAATTTCACAATGACTTCTGAATATTTTTGGTTAGTTATTGAAGCGATAAGAACGCAATGAAGAATGTGGATATATCAACCTTTATTTTATTATCCTCAAAATTAAGACGTGTTTTCTTTTAGTTTACACAGATAAATACATACAGAAAAAGAGGAAATTATATCGATTCCTAAACAGACAATTTGTGTCTTTTCATAGACACTCTTTCTTTTTGAATTACAACCGTATCATGTTGAAATAATGGTTCTTGTACGATCCTAGAAATTAAATAACGTCGAACCTGGTTAGTACCTAGAGGGCTGACCACTTGAGAATGCCAGGTGCTATACGTTTGGATGTGCGTCAGGGCAATAAATAACAATTCCAGTTGGGTCGACCCAATTTACATTGTTCGGGCTATTGTCCTCATCGTTATTGCTATTATTACTGCGTTTCGGCTGTTGTACGCTCCGGCTCTCTTCAGGTGCTAAGAATTTTGAACCGAACGCTGGGGTATATCATTATCATTCCATGTTCAATGCCAATTTCGGTAGCAATGTAGTTATCTCTCTTTAACAATTCTTTAAGTTATTTGATATTGAGCCCGCAACTGTTTGGGTCAAGTCACTAGAATTAACCAACGTCTATATCTACGGGTCTTGAGAACAAATGACCCTTAGGTTTGTTATATTTATCTAAGCGCGAATACTTCTGAAAATGTTATAAATCTACATTTGATTTCTTTTAAGATATGATTTAATTAATATGACTTATACCATAAAATCACAATTACCTAAAAATAAAAGAAGAAATCTTAAAATCTAAAAATATTTCCTGGCTTTGAATAATTTGAAAAGGTTTATAAACTGGAAAAATAAAATCACCCAAATAACACATAATATCTATCTATGACTAATATATATAAGTATATATATATATACACTGAATACGGAAATACTCAACGTCATCTCAGTCAACTCACTAGCAAACAAAAAAATCATTCTTCAACACAATATTACTGAAAGAGTCAGCTACCTTTATAATGAGAATAAATTAATGCCTAATGCCAATATATATATATATATATATATATATATATATATATATATATAATTTATGAGATTGCACACTTAAAAACAATCTAAAAGAGTTCTTAAATTTTGGCCCAAACTATCATATATAAACTGAATTTGAAGCCATTAAAAAGAAAACAAAATTAATGATCAATAAAGCCATTAGGGAATACACGAACCGCACAACGTACACTAAACTTTGAGAGACGTCACTCTTCCACAACAAACAAATAAGCCTAAAGTCGCCGCAACAGTGTAGTCCCCATAAAAGAAAAAAAAAAAACAGTATAAACGTTAGAAAAATTGTATACAAAGCTTATAAAGTTTTCCTTATGCGCCATATATAATGAAACATGTTTAAAATAAAAATCCTACATTGCGTTCATGTCTATTTTAGTAAAATATTTTCTCTTTCAGTGAAAAGTATTTGAGAGTAAGAGCACAACTAAAATTTTGAGGATTAGCTTTCAGTTTAGTCCTTTTTTATGAGGAAGAATGACACTACACAATCTTTCTAAACAGGCATTTTGCCATTACCCCATTGTGCTTAAGAAACACTTCGTAAATATCTATTCCAATTTGTTAATAAGTTTTTTGTTCATACGTTTTTCTTTCTTTCTTTTTTCTTTCTTTTATTTCTTTCGATTCTTTGTTTGTCCTTCCTAACACTCTGTTTTTCCATATATATATATGTGTGTTGTGTGACAAGCATATATACTTAGTTATATATATAAAAATGCTTGGTGAAGAGTTCTCGACTCGAACAAAAGTGTCTTTTCCCGGCAAAATCTGGTTCGGACACAGAAACGCTTTTTAGCGCAAGTCGTACACACACACACACACACACACACATACACACACACACACATTCCATAGATGATCGTTCTGTGCTGAACGATATAAACTTACCTACTCAAATTCCAGTGCCCATATTTACCCTTCTATGTACGAACGGTGATCAATTCTGGAAATTATTCCGGCGACTCGGTTAATATTTATGTTCATTTGGAAATATTGATCCGAACCTACACGATGCTGAGAGCAGAACATAAATTCATTGCTTCGGCGTTAATGTATTTTACAACGACCTTTTAAAAATGCAAGGAATTGCCGGGGAGAATCAAAACAGAAATAGTCGCAGATATTCCATGGTGGATAACATATTTAAAGAATATTATGGAGAAGTCCATGATTATTCAGTGAGATTATAGGAATTTATTAATTTTTACGCATTTTTTGTGATAACCTTCCTAACGGGTACATCGTAAGGAGATACAATATATAATTGACTAGTTTGTTGATTGATTTGTTTTTTTACGGTTTATCAACCTCTTGCAGTTTATTTAAATCCAGGAAATATTTTTTGAACTGTAAAAACATTTTTGGTGATAATAAGGATTTTACTTATGCAAGTCATATTTATTAACCCATAGTTGGGAGTAGAAAAGTTTACTTTATCCAATAGTACTTGCGCGTAAGTAAATATAACGGGCCTGACTTGAATTGAGACTAATTTTCGATTCCGCGTCGCTATCTATTACATACAATCAGACATGCAAGCTCACAGCACCGGATATTCCCAAGCAGTGCCCATCTCGATACTGTACAGGCTCGGCGTTGTTTTACTTCAGTGATTACACGATATGGACGTAAGCCCTACATATTTGAAATATATCCCGCAATTAATTAAACAGAGAATAAGTGTGGCATATACAAGATCGTAAGAACGACTTAGTAGTATTTATTTAAAAAACCTGCTTACTAAGCTATAAATTGAATCCATTTCAAATATATACAGAATGCGATGTGTAAATTGTTGTTATTTTTATTTTTAATTTTTGAGTATGCTCTTTGTTTTCTTATTTTGTCGAGTGCACAGTATAGTTAGATCAAACTTACCTTAAAGCATGATGTAACAACAGCTTATGAGTCATTAAAATGCTGAAATTTAATTTTCTTGCGAGCTTGGAAGTAATAAAAATGTTATCTTACATTCACATTTGAATACAAGGTGGATGATACTCAGCTTTTGTACACATACATTACTCAGCGCTGGGACCCTAACAGGTACTACTACCTCGGGTCAGGGTAAACCTTGAAATAACAATTCAGAGATGGTGCCATACTCCTCAAAACATTCAATTTTTTCGATCAGAGGTCTTTCTGCTGAATGAAGTATTTTTTCATTCCCCGTACTAGAGGTATGTTTCTTTTCGCCTTCCTACTGCAAGATATATTTTTTTATAATCGTGTCGCCCCAAGCAAGGCATTTTACTGCCACTGTTGTGCAGGGGGTTACAGAGGAGGAATGCTATGAAGAGTGAGAGGTTGCAGGGGAAGTCAGGAAGAGAGTAGGAGAAGGAAGAGAATAGAGTGGGGTGGACGAAGGAAAAAGCATAAGAAAGAGGATGTAAGTAAGTGAGACAGAAGATGACTATTGACTTTACATTTAAATTCTTGGAGATTGCAACTGTCCAGAAAGCAAGTATGCAGAAGAGAATTCCACAGGCGGAAAGTGTGAGAAAAGAAGCTGAGGGAGTAGAATTTGCGTTTACAATTTATTGGTTGAATATTCTTCTTTAGATTTTATCAAGAATCTCCTATCTTAAAGTTATATATATAATTATAATTAAATTTGTTTTTTATTTGAAATTAATTTAATTTACATTAAATGTAAATTAAATTAGTTTTAAATGGAAAACAAATTTAATTATAATTGTGTTTTGCTCTACAATATATGTTGTATTGAGCACTTTAAAAACAAAAAAATTCTAAAACTGTTGATTCTCTTTACCTGGATATATATATATATATATATATATATATATATATATATATATATATATATATATGTATATATATGTGTGTGTGTGTGTGTGTGTGTGTGTGTGTGAAGAAAGAGGAATCAAGCAATACTGTAGATATATTATCATATATTAATTTACTTGAATTGATTAGTTGTCTTGGCTGTTACAATCAATCAGTTTTGGTCGTTGTGTTCTCCCGCCTTCTTCAGGTGTCTGTCGTAGTTATTAACCCTGCAGAAACTTTGAACCAAATCGTTTTTCAATACAAATAGCAGTAGAGACGTTCGCCTATCGTCCGGTTCATACTTCTCCTCGGATTTTGGACAGGAGTAGAGGTTTTTACTTTACTGTTTATGATTGGTTTTCTGATTCCTTTTAAAGTTTACTTAGACTTTATACTTTTAACGTCTCCGTCTAAAATCGGATATTTTATTCAGACATTAGATCTTGACCTCCTAAAGTTTAGAATTAGCTGTTACCTTTCAGGCATTAGCCCAAGTATTTAACTTCTTGGCTTTCTTGCACTAATGAAATTATACACAATAACCACCTACCTTAAGTAGACCTTGAACTTTGTAATGGATGAACATTAGTAAAAAACAAACCTAAAAAGGTAAATTGTTCTCATTCCGCTGTTCATGCTAAGAGAACATAACTCATACAAGTTATTTCTTTTTAATTCATATTTATAGAAAGTTATTCTTTCTAATTGATTTTTTCTTGCTTGCCTCTTCAACCAAACCAGAATATATATGATTTTTATGTTACGACTGAGGGGTAACTCGATTCATTTAATGAACGTCTTGTATGGTGAAAACTTGTGATTTTAGACCTGACTTCATTTGTCTTCTTATTCAACCTCGCGAAAATATATGAATTTTACATTATTTTATCATATTTCATAGCATTCTTTTAATAACCTTATTTTTTAGTTGTGTCCACTATCTATTTTTCGAGGTTTATTCAACTTTTTCCTTCATTATAATCCACTGTGATCAGCCATGTCTGATTTTATTGTTTCCTTCCGGATTAAGGTTTGCCGATGTTTCGCCAGCCTTACTCTTACTGGAGGCTGGCCTCACCTTCCTTCTAGAATTCCACGCAATAGAATATACACAATGCTGGTCATATTCTCAAGAGACTTGTGAGAAGTATCTAAAGGTTGTGGGTGAATGTTGAACACTGTACTGATGTTGTATGGATTGCAGTTCTACTGAATATTTTTCAGTATACATCTCTTATGTGGTAGACAGTTGTTCTCGACCTTTATAAAACTTATCTTATGCGTGCAAGCCGGAGAGTATAATGGCAGAAACATTGTAACGATAACAGCTAAGATGAAAATACTAGTTGCAGTAAATCAGTTTATAATAACAATTTCTCATCTCAAAAATTCAGACAAAAACTGGAGATGTACGTGACAGTAAATTATGTAATCAAATCATGTCAAGTGGCTATACTAAAAGAGACAAATTGCCAGGGCATTCGTGAAATGGTCTAACTTCTGACAACTGGCATCACTGGTTTCTTGAAAGCCAAAAGAAAATAGTGTTCCTTTCCCAAAAATGTTTTAGCATTTTCTTTTATTTTACAACACGTGAGCTTTTGTCTGTTGATTTTTCATGGGGTCCCCAATGAGGATCAACTTGACAGCTTAGTAGTAATAATAATGATGTCTGTATATTTTCATGACAATCATTGCATTAAAAGCATTTTAATGAATACTCTGGCGTAATGAAAACTGCTAAATACATTGATGGTAATTTTTCTACTGAAAGTCATTCATTCGCTTATTTGTCATATTTATAAACTTTTAAATATAACAAATAGAGCATAGATGTATCCATAAATAAAAATCCTTCGGAAAACATCACGAAAGACGTGAAGTTTCAAAAAAATATACACACTGACTTCGTTCAGTAGCGTCTCACTACCAACTTAGTAACCTCAATGTGATATAATGACAGCGTAACTGACACTTATAATATTCAGTATTGCTTTATAATAGGTACATTCACTAATTCGCATTACATAAGATCTTAACTGAATTTTTAATTATAAAAAAGCTTTCATTTTAGCTTTAATTGAAATCTAAAGGATTAATTTTACTATTTCTAGTAAGCGAAACAATCTTTGGTGCATTTAAAACAGAAATTATGTTGATTGGAAGCGATTTTTTCTTTTACTTTTTTACTCTTTTAGTCGCCTTTTATCGAAATGTAATACTCTGTACTAAAAATCTTCTAAAAATAAAATATACTTTCTGAAACTTTACTTGAAAAATATTTGTTGATTTAAGCTATGAATAATTTTATTTGGAATATTTACTTTTAGTTTAAATTAACACAGAAATACGTTTTTAAAACAAAGAGTACCGATGATTTTAACCGACATCAGGCATTTTACGTAAATGATGAGCGATAACAAGTGCTGATCAGGTTTATTGTTGTTCTACAGAGATGTTATCTGTTGAAACATAACTTAAGAAAAGGAAAAGTGAGCACCTTTTTTTATATATCAGTTTGAAGTACTCAGTAATCTTAAAAGTGTTTGAGAAAAATAGAATGATTTAGATTCTCTAAGAAGTCCTGCTTTTAAGTAAAAAAAAAAAAATTGTGATCAAAATTTAATTTCTCGAAATTTCATGAAATTAATTAAGTGGGGTGGGTAGGGTTCAGCAGATGTAAAAAGAAAGTATTCTTACCAAGATACTTACCTCTTCAAGGAAGTTGATGTAAGGCCTCCGTGTTGAGTCCAAAACCCCCACAAAAATGTTCAGAAGTGCTTTCCTTATCAGGACAATCAGTGAGTTTTTCTAGTTGCGATACCTTGTAATCACCATTAACATCATCCAACTCTTTTCAAATCCTCTGCACTGTCCTCAGAGTGACACCCAAACACTGAAATGTTCGTATTGCAGCTTCCGACGTGAATGCCGAGCAGTACAGTATGCCGTTTTCAAATTTCTGGCGGAATGACTTTTGTGATAGTGAGCTTAATCTCACAGACGGTGCCCAACTGACCCCACTGCAATCGACAAACTCAAAAACAAACAACGTGATATATATAATGGCGTCAATTTACTCATCGCACGGTGTGCGTATATACATAATTATATATATATATATATATATATATATATATACATATATATATATATAAGCCTCTATGTGTTTGCGTAGTTAGTTTGCCCAGAAGAACGACCAATCATTTGACATTATACATGTTTGTGTCCGGGCGTATTTCCTTGACAAAGGCATGTCAACACCAATAAATTTCGACGACTACGTAATATAAGCTTTCTCGAAGTAAAAAGGAGGGTGAATAAAATTGAATAAAGTTTCCTTTAAAATATTTCAACACTAGCATAGACATTGCTACAATCGATACTTTTGTTGAGAAGCAATAAGTAATCTCTTTCTGCCTGTCTCTCTCTCTCGCCCTATCTCTCTATTTCTCTGCATACATATATATATACATATATCTATCTCATATTCATATCTAATCCGTTGTATCTATCACATTCTGTTGATATCTATCACATTCTGTTGATATCTATCTATCTATCTATCTATCTATCTATCTATCTATCTATCTATCTATCTATCTATCTATCTATCACAGGCTATCCATAGCCAGCTATCTATCTCTATTTTTTTCATTTCAACCCAAGCAAGTTGATAATGACGCCAGAGAGTGATAGAGAAGGTGAAGACTTTACGGAGAATAAGTGAGGAACAGAATAATAACGTAACAGGAACCAGGAAGACAAAATGATAGCGATTGACATATCTATCTATCTATCTATCTATCTATCTATCTATTTCAACACCAATACTACTAACAGCATTTACTACATCGATATTTGCATTCGGCTATATTCCTCTTTTATTGCAAATGTAACTCAATTTATTGCAACACATTATACCGAAGTAATTTTATCCACCATATCATTATTCGCGTTCACAAAAGATGGTTTACTTGCATTATAAATAGAGGTGCAACTTTTGATATTATTAAATAAAATACCCTGGGGAAAAAGACAAACATTATTTGCCTTACTGGCGTACAAAAATATGCCATGCATATTTTTATGTTTTACTTTACGTGAACATTATTAATGGTGTAAATTTGAAAAGCAAATTGACAATAATTCAGTAGGATATATTGCAAACTTTTATGTACTAATATTTATCATCAGGTTTATTATTAATCAGTATATTGTAACCATTGGCGCTACTAGAATTTATTTGTTCGTATCGACCTCTCAAGCAAATACACCGCAGTTTGGCCGTCAGCTGTTAACACTACAGACGAATTCATTGTAGAAGTAAATTCCCGATTCACACTTCAAACTCCAGACTAGTTTTTTTTATTTTGTCGTTAAACGTTTACAATGAATGAATGAATGAATGAATATGAATTCCACGATCTAATGCAGAGTTTTTGTTTTAATGAATCTTACTTCTCACAGAAATATTAATACAGTGATCCATTAAAGAACGGCTCATTTGCTGAGGGCATTTCTGCTTCGTTAGTTTCTTATCAATTAGTGTTTAAGCTGCAGTCTGGATACTGAGATCGAATTCTGAATTAGCCAGTGTATTTTCGGTTCACTTAAATACCACTGGGGATAGGCATAAATCATCTTCAATAAGATGCGACGGTTCAATGTGGCGAATTGCCATGAAAGGCGGGTGATGCTGGTATGAAAGTAGAAATTGAAACTTACAGCCAATAACTAATTTTTATTTGCCTTGTTACCAAGAGTACTCTGGCAAAATGTCGTCTGATATAATAGCTTATTTATGTGTTACTGACATCTTCAGTACGGTAAAAAGATTGAACAAGCGGTCATTCATTAACACTTATTGAAAATTTACAGAAACTAAACAGTGAGTATGTATATCAATAAACGGTGGTCAAAGCAATTCATCAGAAGTAACAAACACTTCAGAGCGGTCCTGCACAGCTGCTAACCTATGAAATATTTACTCCCTATAAAAATGCATAGAAAATAGGAGTGTCTCAGTCGAAGAGCAGACTTGCGCGACCGAAAATGTGTTCTACACAATAAAATTATTGTGTTCGCAGTGTCTATTGGAGTTTGTCTCTATATTTGCATCAATATCTATCTATCTATCTATCTATCTATCTATCTATCTATCTATCTATCTATCTATCTATCTATCTATCTGCTTATAATCACCATCTACCTATGCTTACATCAGTATCTATCTATCTATCTGCTTATAATCACCATCTACCTATGCTTACATCAGTATCTATCTATCTATCTATCTATCTATCTATCTGCTTATAATCACCATCTACCTATGCTTACATCAGTATCTATCTATCTATCTATCTATCTATCTGCTTATAATCACCATCTACCTATGCTTACATCAGTATCTATCTATCTATCTATCTATCTATCTATCTATCTATCTATCTATCTGCTTATAATCACCATCTACCTATGCTTACATCAGTATTTATCTATCTATCTATCTATCTATCTGCTTATAATCACCATCTACCTATGCTTACATCAGTATCTATCTATCTATCTATCTATCTATCTATCTATCTATCTATCTATCTATCTATCTGCTTATAATCACCATCTATCTATGCTTACATCAGTATCTATCTATCTATCTATCTATCTATCTGCTTATAATCACCATCTACCTATGCTTACATCAGTATCTATCTATCTATCTATCTATCTATCTATCTATCTATCTATCTATCTATCTGCTTATAATCACCATCTACCTATGCTTACATCAGTATCTATCTATCTATCTATCTATCTATCTATCTATCTATCTATCTGCTTATAATCACCATCTACCTATGCTTACATCAGTATCTATCTATCTATCTATCTATCTATCTATCTATCTATCTATCTATCTATCTGCTTATAATCACCATCTACCTATGCTTACATCAGTATCTATCTATCTATCTATCTATCTATCTATCTGCTTATAATCACCATCTACCTATGCTTACATCAGTATCTATCTATCTATCTATCTATCTATCTATCTATCTATCTATCTATCTATCTATCGCGCTAGATAGCTCATTATTTATTCCTATCATTTTATCCCTTCATTTTATGCATTTATACCTATTTATATTTTCTTTTTTGAAGCTTTTTTAATTTTAAGTCTGTTACTTTTTCTTTTAATTTGTTTCTATGTATTTCATTCTGTTCATATCTCCGAAGCTAGCTTTTGTATTTCTCGTCTTTTTTTTTTATCATACATGCCTTCTTATCATGGCGCGAACTGACAGCATTGGTGCACACAGAGAAAATCGAACTCTTTATACAAGACAAACTTGCTAACCGTAAGGCTACTCTAGATCCCCATTTATTATTATTACAATTAAAAGCAGTTCCTCTGTTTACTAGGTTGTGAAATAACTGAAAACTTTATAAATACTACAAGAATCTTCCGATGCTCATGCTTAGCGGTCATAAACTGTCACGCTCTCCACACCGGAATACTTGTAGGTCCGCCATTGGGAAAAATTTGGAATGCCAAGAAAGGGAGTTACACAAAACAATGAGAGGAGATGGTTGTTGCGGAGGCGGTGAAGTGTTATCCGATCGTAGACATCAAGTCGTTTTGCTGACATAGACACGGCAGCGCGAGAAACAAAAACAAAAAAACAAAAAAAAACTGTTAGAGAAAGAAGATCTGTATAAGAGATCCGGCTGGGAGAGTAAACGGACAAAATGGCAAGCACAAACTTTTCTTTCTTTTTCATTTTCAATTACAAACGCGTGTTGAACGTAACTTAACGATTATTTGTACAAAAAAAACGCAATGATCGTTTTTCTTCCAGCAGAATTACACCGGAAATGGAACAGGAACATTGTGACATTTTCAAGACACTGTAACAAGTAATGCGATTTTTATGATCGGAATGCTATCAAGAAGACATCTACTACTGTTTCAAAGATTATATAAACGGATTTTATAGAGTATGACACATAGAGCTCTCTGATATATATATATATATATATATATATATATGAAATGAATTGTTTGAATATTATTTTTATCGATACTCGTATTTAAGTAGATATTGTGTTTTTAATGAAACAGTATTATATATTTATTTCTACCGGCCTGATTATTTACGATAAACTTTTATTACGAAAATGTGTGCCATTCGGCAGGATTCGAACCTGCGACCCCTATCTATATAGGGGAAGCTACCATTTGATCTGGCAACATCTTATACCTCTCGACCACGAATAGCCTCCAGTCTAAACGAGGTTTTTATCAAGCCTATATAACACAATTTTCGATCCATCGTAAACAAACATATCTGCTCCAAAATGTATCGTAATGTCAACAAATGTAAACATGTTACGGAAATCAACGAATTTTAACGAAACTTGGTTATAGGCAACCGACAATTTGAAATGAATTGTTTGAACATTATTTTTTATCGATACTCGTATTTAAGCAGATATTGTGTTTTTAATGAAACAGTATTATATATTTATTTCTACCGGCCTGATTATTTATTATAAATTTTTATTACGAAAATGTGTGCCATAATAAATTCGTAATAAAAATTTATAGTAAATAATCAGGTCGGTAGAAATAAATATATAATACTGTTTCATTAAAAACACAATATCTACTTAAATACGAGTATCTATAAAAAAATAATGTTCAAACAATTCATTTCAAATTGTCGGTGCTTATAACCAAGTTTCGTTAAAATTCGTTGATTTCCGTAATATATATATATATATATATAAGAACAAATAGGAAACGTTTATCAATCTAACATCTTCCCTTTTTATTAAAGATTCGTCAGGTTGTTGTGTTGATTTTTTTAAAACATACATGCATCTAAAAATATATACGGTTTTAATGCACATGATATATGACTGAACAATGAGAATCGACACAAACAAATTTGAAAATCACAAAGTTCTATCTTTTTGACTGTTTTCTTTTAATCTCTGATGAATAATAACATTCAAACATGTTAGATTGATAAACGTTTCCTATTTCTTCTTTATCTTATCCTGTCGGATTCTGATTCATATTTGATCTGCATATTTTTAGCTCATATATATATATATGCGCGCGCGCGCGCGTGTGTGTGTGTGTGCGCGCGCGTGTGTGTGTGTGCGCGCGCGTGTGTGTGTGTGTGTATGTGTGTGTAATACCACAGAATTTATACATGGTTTTAATAAGATAAAACTCCATATTTATCTCTTAAAAAGATAGCAGTTTTTTCGGTTAACATCTCAAACGAAGAATTCTACGCGAATAGTATAATGTAACGAGAATGCTCGAAAATAAACATATTTGGAGGAGACTTAGAGTTTGTTGGTAGTCGAGTTTTCTTGCCGTCTAGACACGCGTTGTTCTTGGTACTGTCCCCGCGTTTTCTTTTTTCTTTTAGTATGGTTTTGCCTATCTGCAAAATAGCTTGGTTTTATATAAATTTACATGTCAGTGCGACGCTAACTATATAAATCGGGACAATCAGCACCTTAAAACGCGTATTGCATATCATGTAGCTGGCAGGGTATGAGTACCTGCTATACATGTCTTACTCAGACGGCACAGGATTCTATTCTAGATCAATACCTCTTGGATAATTCAGAGCGTGCGTATAAATACAGTGACTCGTGATTTTTCATTTTTGTCAAAGCACAGTCAATTAAGCACCTGCACATCTTAGAAGCAGAATTTATAAAATTTCGTCGACCATCGTTGTACCGAGAGGAGCATCCATTTATTCGTTCTTCTTCTTTACTTGGTGGTTTGTGAGTCTATATGTTCTTTTTAAAATCACTGGAATTGTTTTTTTTTTGTGCCATTTTTCCTTCCCATTTTAATATTAAATTTTATTTTAATTGTAGTTCCTTGTTTCTTCTAAGAATGTCTATAATCGCGTGATTCTCTTTTCATTATACTATTCAAGGGTAATAATTTCTAAGAAAAAACTATGTGGCTTTGTCTGTTATACACACACACACACACACACACATACACACACACACACACACACACATATATATATATATATATATATATATATATATATATACAAAACCGAATATTTTTCCTATATCTCCCTTTGTAAATCACACACACACACACACACACACACACACACACACACACACACACACACACACACACATATATATATATATATATATATATATATATATATATATATATATAACTTGATTTACACGGCAAATATATTTGAGTCACATTTATTTTATTAAGAGCAAATAGCTTTCATCGAGGTAGATAATGAGTTAAGTAAATATACAAAAATAGAAAGAGGATTATGAGAAGGAGGTGGTTTCCTATGGATTTATTTAGCTTCTATATCAGGACAACTTTAAGAGAACTAGATCTACCAGTATTTATTCATAGCGTTTTAAAATAAGATATAAAGAAGACGCTGCGTAGGTGGCAAGCTCAGAAAGAAAAGTAGAAGAACTAGTAGACGAGATGTGCGTTGTGGTGAAATGGATATCGGATCGGAACGGGAAGTCAGAGAGCCGAGTTCGAATTCCTCTTGAATTTGTTGTATTCACTTACGTTCAAATACCATCCATCATTTCTCCCTCGAGGACAGATTGGTTTCTATAGCTTTGGTTGCAAACCAGTCTACCACAGAAAGAAATGGCAACCTATCGCGGGAAAACTTTCTGCCTAGTTAGTTATGATCGCCTAAGTGCATATCACGTATAATAACATAAGCAAAGGAGAGCAAGAAGAAAGAAGTAACCATTAACTGTAAGGAAGAAAGAATGCAATGGCGTCAGCAGAAAAAGCAACTCAAGTTATTAGCTCCGTATTAAAAACATCAACACAAAGCAGGCTAAGAAACTTGTCTTTCTGTGTAACGTAGAAACTAGAAAGTATGACGCTCGAAAACGAATGCGCATAAAGTAGTAAAATATGCCTTTCAGAAACTAAGCAAAGTATAAATAAATAGAACAATGTCCTTAGAAATAAAGAAAAGAAAAACGAACTGCAATGCATAAAACATATAATCACTAGTATAGTAGTGAATTCTGAGCGAATATAACTTGAGTCAAAAGCATTATTAGACTAAGAATCCCTGGATTATTCTTTCATGTCTCTCACTTCTAAGCTCGGTTAGCTATCTTTTCTTTCTCTACCGCTCCCACTCCTCCTCTGACTGTTCGGTACTGACAATATTGACAAGACCATTTTTCTCGTCCATCTGCCCATATATTTGTGTTTGGTGACCTTAACGCCCACCACACCAAGTGGCTGGAAAATTCTGTCACCGACCTTGCAGGTGTCCACACCATGAACTTTTCAATCACCCAATCCCTTACGCAAGTGGTGGATTTCCCTACGCGTTTCTCCAATAACCCTAACGGAAGGGACTCACTACTAGACCTCTTCTTCACTTCCATCCCAGACTCTTGCACTACCTGACTGCTCTGCCCTCTCGGAAATTCTAACCACGCCGTAGTTTCCGTCAACATCTCATTCCACTCCTAACCTACCCAAGAAACCCAGGTCAGCAGAATATCCTACTGCTACCAAAGAGAAGACTGGGATTCGTTCCGAGACTTCCTCTGTGACGTCCCTTGGAACAACATTTTTTAGTCTTCCCGTCAAAGACTGTGCATACGAGGTCTCCTCCTGGGTTAAGGCTGGTATCGATGCTTTCATCCCTGCCAGAAAATTTCAGCTTAAATCTCATTCGTTTACCTGGTTCTCGCCCGCTTGCTCGGCCGACATTGCACACCGGAATCATTTCTTCCGGCTTTATCGTAGCTACGCGTCGGACCAAAACAGGCGCCTTTTTGCCTCAGCTCGTAATAAGTGTAAAAAGATACTTAATGAAGCTAAGATGTTGTTTGCTGCCAGAGTGAAGCAACGCATAGCATCCTGTAAGTTCGGCGCCAAAGACTACTGGCGATTCTGTAAAAGCGTGATTAACAAGTGTAAGTCCTCAATACCCCCACCCCTAATCAATGAATCTGAGGTCCTCACCTCCTCAGCAGACAAGGCTGAATGCTTTGCTTGCAGATTCTCGACCAATTCGATACTGGATTCGTCTGGAGTTTCTGCACCCGACTTCCCACCTAGAACTGAGGCTGAACTGAATGACGTCCACATTACACCCTCGCTGGTCTCTAACATAATCTCAAAAATTAACCCTCACAAAGCGAGCGGAGAGGACAGAGTCCTAATCATAGTCTTGAAGAAATGTGCCCCTGAACTCTCATCTGTCCTTTCTAAGCTCTACAACTTCTGCCTATCTGCTTCCTGCTTTCCTGCCTGTGAGAAGTCTTCCACTGTTGTTCCTATATTGAAGGATACTGGAGAACCCTCGGACCCCGCAAATTACCGTTCTATCAGCCTTCTTCCGATCTTTGGCAAAGTGTTCGAAGCCATTATCAACGCCGAGGTGGTTTAGCATCTCACAGCCCACAGGCTCCTCCCGGACAAACAGTATGGTTTCTGCTTCACCAGGTCTACTGCTGATATGCTAACGACGATCACCGAGTATATATACCAGGCTCTCGACAAGAATGGCGAAGCCCGAACCGTTGCCTTGGATATCTTCAATGAGTTTGACAGAGTCTGGCATGTTGGCCTTCTACGCAAACTGCGGTGCTATGGTATAACTGGACATTTGTTTGACCTAATCCAGTCTTTCCTATCTAACCGCACATTGAAGGTGGTATTAAACGGACAAGCCTCCCAGAACTGCCATACGAACGCGGGTGTCCATCAAGGCTCTATCCTTGGTTCTACGCTCTTTCTGATCTACATTAATGATCTTTCCGATGCCATAAAATCCCAAGTAGGCATGTACGCCGATGACACCACAGTTTACTCGCGCCTCGATCAAAAATCTGGTCTGGGCGACAAAGCGAACCTCACTTCCGAGCTTAAAGAGAACCTCCAATCCGGAGTGAACTGGGGTAAAAAATGGCTCGTAAATTTTAACGCTTCCAAAACCAAGCTGCTATCAATTAACCATGATAGACAATCGCATCTACCTCCCATTAGTATGGATCAGGCTTGCCTCCCAGAGAGTAAAACAATACGCTTCCTTGGCCTCACACTCTCAGCGGACCTCAAGTGGAATGACGATATCGAATCCATTGCTAAATTCGCTGCTATGAAAGTCGGTTCTCTGTGCAGGGCCCGGATGTTTTTCCGTCTGAATCTATCCTGCACATATTTAAAACTACCATCTGGTGTATTGAATACTGCTGCCACATCTGGTCGGGTGCCTCTGCTATTCTCGTCGGGGTTCTTGATAAAATACAACGGAGAATCTGTAACGCCATCGATACCGACTTGGTAGACCAGCTGCAGTCACTCTCTCACCGGCGTGACGTGGCTTCCCTATGTCTGTTCTATAAATACTTTCACGGCTTCTGCTCCGATGAACTTAGTTCACTGGTGCCCCTAGGTACGAATTTGCACGAGACACTAAATTAGCAACTAGGTGCCACCGTTTTACAGTGAAACGGATAAAATGTAACCGCAATTTCTACTCCAATAGCTTCTTTTCTCGCTCTTCCCGCCTGTGGAATTCCCTACCACATACTTGCTTCCCCGACAGCTACAATCTCCGGGAGTTTAAAGGTAAGGTCAATAGACACTAACACACTAACTTGCATCCATTCTCTCAAACATTTACCCAACCCTCATCCTCGGTATCCTTACCCGTCTATCACCCTTTTTCTGACATTTCCTATATCTAACCACTCTTTCCAATCACTTTCCCCTATGTAACCCGCTAACCACTCTTTCTCATCACTTTCCCCGATGTAACTTCCTGCACAATAGTGGCAGTGGAATGCCTTGCTTGGGGTGACAGCTAAAATTATAGGAACTTAATAAAGGAATTGAGTCTGGAAGAATTTTAGGAGTTTTTGAAGACAGGAAAAGCAATGACAAACATCGAGTAAACTACTTGACGACTTGAACAAAAACTGTTTAGCAGAAACAGGACCAATTGGGGTGGTAAAGAATCAGCTCCCATATCATTATATGTTTAATACTGTTGGAGAAGATTAGATTTGAGTGAGATGATGTTTCTGCGTTGTGGTGCAGTGGATATCGGCTCGAAACGAGAAATCGGAGAGCCGAGTTCGAATGCTAGTTGAATTCCTTGCATTCACTTACGCACAAATACCCTTGGGAAAGGTATTAATCAGTTTCTTCCCTCCAGTTATGAGTTAAATAACAGGATAGATTGGGTTTTGTTGTTTTGGCTGGCAACCAGTCTACCGCAGAAAGTAATTGCAAGTTACTGCGGAATAATCTTCTGCCCAGTCAGTCATGTATCACGTATGGCACTTAACTGACTGACTAATGTTTCTGCAACCTTTTTAGTGAACTTTAATTATTTTATGCATTTCTTGCTTGCTGGAGAGAGCAGACTAGCTTTTTCCCTTCCTTCAAACTTGCTTATTTGTCCCTGCTTGACGAATTCAACTTAATTTTCTTTCTTTTGTTGTTCATATCTGCTGACTCGGATGGCGTCATCTATCACTTTTTAGTTCTTGGTTGTGATTCTACCTATCATAATTCTAATATTTTATACAATTAATCTAATATTATTGTATTTCTTCAGTCAGATTTAATAAAGATAAGTCATACAAAATCTTTTTGCACTTTGTTATATAATTCCATGAAATGAATCCAAGGAAAAGAAACGAAGAATAAGCAAATATATATTTGAGAAATATTTTTACAGTTAAGCAGTACACTAAACATAAACCAATGGAAAGACACGAACACAACTATAAATTGTTTTAATAATACTAGAAATAAGAAAAACTATTCTTTTATACAATTTTCATGCCTCTATTAAGTAAAATATATATGAAATTTGTTATTAGATTGAATTAAGTAGAGTGTACATACATCATAAAGTGTTGCAGAAAACATGCATTATTCAATAACGATAATTTATACATGTATTCGTGCCCATTTTAATAATATTTTCAATCTATATAAAGTGGTAGCGTCACTAAAATCTGAGTGTTTACTGAGGGCGAAAGAAAATGAGAACAATAAAAGAACTGGTTTTAGAACAACAGAAAATTTCGATTGATGTTGCACATAGATATTTCAAGATCGTAGTCGACAGGGACGCAGAAATGTGGACTTCCACAGTCAAGAACTGCAAGAAAAAAAACTATTAGAACACAACTTACAGTTGCGTGTAGTTATTTCAACGGTAAAACGATGAGACCTACTTGCCAATTTAATACTCCGCTTAAATTTATGCGGTCGTGGTACGAAGGCGGAAAGTTTATCAGAACACTTGCCATGAAAATAAATAGAAAAGAAAGAGGGAAGCCACACTCAAGCCAAGATGTTAGGTCAGGACTAATAACATTACAGAGCCTACTTTAGATTTTTCAAGAATTCCGAGATACATAGCGGGAGCACCGTAGACAATATGGCAGCAAAATTCAATGCTCGGTCGAATGGTAGATTTATAAATTATGCATGACCGATTATGATAAGAAAAATTGTCTGGCTATCAAACGCCGCACATTGCCTTTGCAAAGCTAAAGGGCTTTAATAGGCTGGTATTAATCAATAGCTGGATTGAAATGTCACGATATCATTGTAATACCTGGAGTTGGGCTTGTGCCTCGAGGGCAAAAACACTGTTTGATACCGTTACCCAGGTCTATGTGACGTGTCACATAGACCTGGGTAACGGAATCAAACAGTGTTTTTGCCCTCGAGCAAAAGCTAGCTATGATTAATATGAAGTCAGAAAGTGCTCCAATTAAAGACCAGTTCTTTATTAAGGATTCTCTATATTTCTGGTCATTTTTCTCATTTAAAAAGAAAAAATGTTTTCAACTTTCATGCACCATTATTAAAAAGGTTTTGTTTTGTGCGATATTAGTTTCATCTATTTTCAAATATCGTGTTTTCACACGTGATTTATTGCTTCTTCATGCGTGTTAGCAGTTAAAACTATTCTCTCAGATTATTAAAACAGACCAGTTTCATTTGCGATGCGTTAAACTTAATAATCTACTCTTTGTTCCATTTAACAACAGATTGCATGTAATCTTTTTAGATCAGCTGCTAATTTGACTTTATCGACCGATCAGATTTACTATTAAAATAATATTTTTTTTTATAATCGTGTGGCCCCAAGCAAGGCATTTTACTGCCACTGTTGTGCAGGGTGTTACATAGGAGGAATGTTATGAGAAAGAGTGACAGGTTACAGAGGGTGTCAGGAAGAGAGGATGAGAAGGAAGAGGATACTGATGAGTGGGGTGGACGGATAAAAAAGCATGAGAGAAAGGATGTAAGTTAGTGAGACAGGAGGTCTCACTAACTTACTAAATTCGGCTACCCGATTTGTCGTTCCGAGCCGATATTCACATCACCACAACGAACAGTTTGTATCACGTATAGCAATTTGTATAGCAATTAACTGACTGATATAATAATTTGAAAATCTCATACCAACGCCGCCTACTTCCTGTCATAGAAGAGCACATACATGCTTGTATAATACTTCATGGAATGTTAAGTTTTGAACTCAACTGTGAAGAAAGAAGAAGAATTATTAATAGCTTATATAGTAATTTCAATTTCAATAGTATCATTAAGTGAGAACGAGAGATTGAGATATAGATATATATAGAGATAGATATAGAAATTTAGAGCGAGATAGAGATTGATTGGCGGTAGCGTCCGATTTTAGAATGTCTTTGTCTTGTCTGTTTCGACTGTTGGGAGAGAAAAGGCGAGTATCTCCCCTGGATGGAGATTGCATCACGTGGGTCGCTTGGACACATCACTTCATAGCGTGATGACAGTTTGACAACTCAGTCGGTTTTCAGGAGTCAAACCGCAATGTTTAGGATCCTATGGCACCGTTTCTCAACTAGATAGAAATTTTCACCGGCTCGCAGTCTTCAGTTTGACTGAGGTGAATATGTTCTCGTTAGAACAATAACATAAATACGGCAAGATTGAATCTGGGTTTCAAAATGTGGTTTCTCCGGCAGCTCTACTCTCGCTGGGAATTATTATAAGCAAGGTACTAATTTTTTTCCGAACACTTTTCAGACTGCTTGTTGTAAAGATATGTGTTATAGTTTCTCTGCGTGACACAAATGTAAATAAGTATAATAGTCAAATTTTGTGTTTGACTTAGCGCTATAAAACTCTTTGAAAATAAAGAAGGTATGTCATTTCATTTCTTTCAGTTTTTTTTTTCGTTCCGTCCGTGAAATTAAGATGTTATTATACCATGAATATAATAATGTTCATAATGGGGAAAATACAAAGTGGGAGAATATTAACTTTCTTCTATCGCTCGCCCATAACGACGTTTAGATGTTTTATCTCGTCGCTTGCGCGGTTTGCCCCTATTTTGACAGGGTTATTTAAAAACTTCCAGTTAAATAGAACATAGCTACTTGATAGGTTTTCTCTGTTGAATAAATCGTTTAATGTCATTCCGACCATTCCGACAGTAGTGGCTTCAATCCTCATTGGGTGCCTCATACTTGTTAACTTGTGATATTCGTAGACTAAATGTAAATATTTTTTGCTTTTGTGGTGTATTTAAATAGAATTCGGGTCATTTTCTACATTAGTGAGTTCGAACCACACTAGTTAGGTGAGGTTGATTGATTTTACAATATATCAACTGTTTTTTAGTTATTTAATGTCGAACAAATTTGTTTGGGGTAGTCATTGATAATCAAACTTAACACTCAATAGTCATTTACTCCCGTCTTCGCATCTGATCCATATAGGACAGCTAATATTACCATATTGTCCATAAGCAATATCTAGACACTTTTCAGTCATAATACTATATGTTTTTGGGTGAATCCAAACTCTAACCCTATATAGAAGCCAATTGTATAAAATTGACCATGAGAAGATTGTCGCTGTTAGTATAGAATGATTAAAATTTTAAGATTGTTATTTCTTATTAAAATAAACCTAATATATATAGTCGTTTAAAATAGCACAACTTCTCACTTGCATTATATGTAGTCGTATAACTGAAACGTGCCAATATCTTTGTCATTAGATGTTATTGATTATCATTTTTTTAATTGTCGGAAGGAAGGAAAATAAGAAATTGTGCTTTACTTAATTTCAGAAAAGCGCAAAAAAAAAAAAATCCGTTGTAAAATTAAATGCTTTTCCTCAGACTATCTTCTCGAGTCGAAAAGAAGCGCAAGATATTTTTCATTTTTTAATGTCTGGTTTAAAAGCAAGTGATTAATGTTTTGTGTCTGTTGAAAGGTGATAAAATACGTAAGGTTTATATCATCTCTCTGCAAGCGTTGGGTGAGATTCGTCATAATAACGCTCTGAAAAATGGAATCAGGAAACGAGTAAAAAAAAAGAAAGGAAAGAAAATTGAAAATATAAAAAATATTAGAGAGAACAAAATCTATTCAAAAATATAAAAAAGGAAAGGAAAGCTTTTTATATTTGAGTTACGGCATCGAGGCTTCTATTTGGATAAGTTTGGAATTGCATTCACAATTGCTTTCTATTCGTCTTCAGGCTGTGTTATTAAAAGATCTGACTGTGTTTTTGGTACTGAAGTTTCAGCTGAAAGGAGTAACATGAAAAGAATGCGCATGCGCGGACACACAAACATGCACAGGTATATATAAATGTATGGTGATTTTCTAAGCCCAGCTTAGATGTGGCTCAAGGCTGAAAGTATGGGACACCCAGTGAGGAACGAACTCACTACTCAGTTGTAAGACATGCACGCTACACCACGTTAAGGTGCTTCAAATTTAATTTTCTAAGTATGGCTTGGATGTGACACAAGGCTGAAAGTATGGGGCACCCAGTGGGATTCGAACTCACTAATCTGTTTAATCTGCTTTAGTGAGACAAGCTTGTTAATCATAACACCACGTCGAAATACCCAAAAAGTTTTTAAGCGTAGCTTAGATATGGCACAGGGCCGAAAGTATAGGACACCCAGTGAGGAAAGAACTCACTACTCAGTCGTAACTGTTCTAGCGAAACAAGGTTGCTAACCATGACACCACGCCCCAGTTATATATATATATATATATATATATATATATATATATATATTTACTTTGTCGTCATGACGAATAGCAAAATACCAAAGTCAGCCTATTTGAGTTTTCTAATGAATCATAATTCTGAGTTAATGATAAAATATACTCATTGGGAAAAATATATTAAATTTCCCATGGTGATTTCCGTATTGCATTAATTTAAGAATTTTAACAAAATATTACAATAACAATGATAATCTCATGGCGGCATCCCCGACAGACTGAATGAACTCTTCCAACTATTAGTTATACCTCTCCTCACACGAGATGAGAGGGAGTAGCCTGAGGAGAGCGGCCCGAAATCAGTTGAGAGTCGGTCTATGAACACTGCTACCTTAACGACCATTACGAGTCTCAGTTCTAAGGTCGAGGGTCGAATCATAGACCACACTAACTCGTATTATCGTTCCTACTAACCAAGTTCCAAGTACTGTATTTTTTTCCGTATTTAGTATATATTCATTATTTCCTATTTGGTTGTTTTTGCGTTATTCCTGCTGAACATTTAACCGAGTCTACGACAATAAGTATGAATAAAAGTCATTATTTCAAGAAGTAAGCGGATAAAAATGAAAAAATTAAAAATTAACAACGTTTTTCACTGAAGCAGACGTCAAATACAAGAGTGCGTTATCGCTTCCTCTTTCTTCTTTTTTCTTTCTTCCTTCCTTCGTATGTATGCTTTCTTTTCTCACTACAACCAATCAAAATAGAATAGTCGATTAATTAAATGACGTAATGATAGGGACGTGCGTGGTTGTGCAGTGGACATCAGCTTGGAACGAAAAATTGAAAAGCCTATTTCGAATTCCAGTTGAATTCCTTGCATTCACTTACGGGTAAATTTACGGGTAAATACTCTTGGGAAAGGGTATTAATCCGTCCCTTTCCTCCAGCTATAGGTTAAATAACAGGACGGGTTGGGTTCTATAGCCTTGGTTGACAATCAGTTTACCGCAGAATGTAATGGCAACCTACTGCAGGAAAATCAGTCAGTCATGTCTCTTTCGAGCCATGATCGCCCAAGCGTGTATCACGTATGGCACATGACTGACTGACTGAATGACAGGGCGTAGCATACGTTCTAATTTAGAAACACACAGAGGATTAAACATAATTATTATATGATACTTTAGTAGAAAGTCAGAATTTTTAATTTAAAGAAAATGTATCTGTGTATATGCGAGGAAGAGAAAGAGAAATAACATACACCAGGAGTGAGTGGTGTCCGTTTAACTTTCAGCTGCATTCTTGAGCGTAAATTTTTTCGTAAAAATGAGTATACGTTTGAAGACAATTTCTCTGAGGTCGCAAGCAGACAAATCGTAATCATTCATAAGCGCATGCGACTATTGACTTTTGGGTTATTAACCTCATTTATATTTCATTTTAGGGATTGCGAGGTTCAGAACATTCAAACAACAAAACAGAACGATTAAATTGGCCTATTATTCTCCCAACTTGTCATGTCGTATGCTTCCATACTAAGTCTGTGTAAAACGGATTCATGGAAACTGATTCTAAAATTTACAAATTTGCGTTGATTTTTGTGTGGGTATATATGTGTATCAAGCTCATAACACTATAAACTGTTTTCTTACACAATGGATTGTACTTAATTAGAGTTTCTATATTATTATTATTATTATTATTATATCATTCTTCATCATAATTTTTTTGCTATTGTCGCACTACCTACCAAGTCTGCAGGAAGACCTAAGGCAGGTCGTGGTGTGTTGTTATGGCTCGATTTCATGTTTTTCTATCTCCCCTAACATCCCTAGCGTTACGTAGACAAAGTTCTCCTTAGTGTGTGGCTGTACTTAACAAGAAAATTTTTGTATATCTCTGAAGCTGAGGTTTCCATGGATTCTTTCAATGTGTTGTTTTGTTCCATTTTTTATCATTCCATGTGTACTTACTATTGCAGGCATGATTCTTGTTTTCAATTTCCACATTTTCTTTTCTATTTCAATTTCCAGGTCTTTATATTTTGACAGTTTTTCGAATTCTTTGGTTGGTATCATATCAATTAATACGCAAATTTTTTCTTTTTGTTTTTTAGCAATAATGTCCGGCCTGTTTGCTTCAATTTTTCTATCTGTGTAGATGGTGTAATTCCATAGAATGGTGACATTGTCTATTTCTGTAACCGGTGCTGGGTGATGTTTATACCAGTGTTTGTTTACATTTACAAAATTACATTTATAAATTTACATTTATTATTATTATTATTATTATTATTATTATTATTATTATCACAACAATTTTTACTATTTTTATCCGTTTCGTTCGATTAGATTTCGGAAGTACTCGGTAATGTTAGTGGATTTTCACCACGTGCTGTTAGCTTAGATGAGCCGGTGGTGTGATGTATTATGGCTCAGAATTGTTAATCGAAGAGCTGAATCCAATTGGGTTCATAATATTCAGTTACGCGCAAATACACTTAGAAAAATTATGAATCCAAATCTTCTTCTCTCAGCCATCGGTTAAATAATAAGACTTGTAACACTAAAATCATTATTATTTCCACACAATAAAAAAATGTTCTTACAATTAAAAAAATCTGGCTTTAAATAACCTGCAAACGGTTGCTAAACCGTAGAAAAAGAAACAATCAAATAAAATTTTAGTGGATTTTTGACGCTGGGATGTTATCCGTTGTACATTCACAAAATGTCAACTGTTTTCGTGACTACGTCTTTTCAATGATGTTAATATGCGAAGATGTATGTGAGACTGACGCTAGGATTATCGGTGCGGAAAGTGAAATCGGCAAGCCAAGATCAAATCCACGTTTATTCGGATACTTTTTCTTTCCAACAAATGCTTTTGGGAAAGGCATGAATCTGCCTTTTCCTCCGGCTATAGATAAAATAGCAGGGTAGAGCGAGCTTTCTAGTCTGGGCAATATGTTTAGGAGAAACACTAATCTGAATTCAAAAGTGTAGAAAAGGGACGGGAAACCTCTTCACTATCTTTTCGATGAATGCTCTTGGAAAAAGGCATGAATCTGTCTCTCCCTCCGGCTATAGTTCAAATAACAGGGTAAAGTGAGCATTCTCGTATTGGATAGCAGCCAGTTTAGAAGATCTAAATTAAAATCGTTATTTCCCTGCACCTTCAGATTTCTGTGCCACATTTACCACATTTTCTTTTTGCTATTACACTACTCAGATCGCTAAATTTCTGCACCTGTTTCATTCTGACGTCCCCAGTAAATAACTCACATCTAAGGTTGCTTCATTTGCTGGCGAGCATGTCTTCTTATAGTTAGTAGTGCTTTTTTCTGCTTTCATTTGCTGCCTAGTTTAAGGGTCCTTTCCTTTTTCTTTCTGTGATGGCTACCAACTTGGTGTCATCTGCGTAATTTATTAAGATTATGTCCGCCAGTAATAATTCTGATAATTTTACTAGTTTTCTTGTAGGTTGATTAAATCTCGTTGTATAAGGTTGAATAAACCTGGTGATAAAACGCATCCTTGACTTATTCCTCTTTCTATTTTTGTATGTTCATTGAATTCGTTGCCTACCCATAGCTTAGAAAAAAACAAAGGCTGCCGATGAAAATACACGTTGTAAAATTAACCATTAAACCTGGTATATTCCGCTTTGGGAGTAAACATGTAAAGAAAATACGAAAAAATATCTCTCGTTTAGTCTTTGAAAAGAGAGGGAGAGAAAGAGAGAGAGGGGGGAGATTTTATCGTTCTTAAAACACGAAACATAACTGCAGCAAACAGAAATTCCACGGATTACAAACTTAGCCCCCGGTGTATATGACCTTGTCCTTCTCCGTCTCTTTTTCTGGGTTGATAATTATACAGTGCTTTTTTTTCTTCTACTAGAGATACGTTAGTCTCCCAATGAGGCCACAACGAGAAGACTGCCTGAAGAATAATATTTCCATCCGATGTTTTACCTTGTAGCATGTCGGTCGAAGTGTGACAAAATGATTGATGGTCATGATCACAATCAGAGTTTGGCATGGAATAGGACAAACTGGGATATACTTTTCACAGTAAACATTCGCACCTCGGCATAGAGTAATGGTTAACGAGCCAGTCTGATCGACTATTACTCTTGTGATCCTAAATAGATAACCCATATTTGTAATCTTGCGCCAAAGTTAACTAAGCTTAATAAATAAACATTTGACATTTATGTAATGTATGATATCGTTGATATGATTTATTAAACCTACGTGTCAAAACTTACATTCGCTCTGCTCTACTGGTTGCATATAAAATGATAAAGATTACTGATTATATATATATATAATGAGTACTCTCTCTCTCTCTCTGACAAAGTATCAGAGTACAAAATTTAATACTATGCATTTAATATGTGAATGTTTATGTTGCTCATAAAATTACGAAAATTGTTTATTAAAATAAAAATTCCCGGACTCTCATTCATTCTAATCATTCTATATATAGTTATATAGCAACTATTATGAGAATAGAGAAATGGAAAAAACTACTCACGTCAATTTTATTTTACTGAGATAGCGAAAGATGCCTTCCAAAAGCTAAGTAAGTTATTAAGAAACAAAAAGATATCGTTAAAACAAACAAAAAGGGTACTGAACTGTTACTTAGTATCAGTCATCCTATATGGCAGTGACTGTTGGACAATCTTCTCACAGATAAAAAACAAAATTGAAGCAACAGAAGTATGGTTATACAGAAGGATGATGGGACTACAATCTACCGAACATGGTATACCCAGTATCCGAACGACGAAGTTCTAAAGACAATGGAAACAAAAAGTACTCTTATAATTCAAATCAGGAATAGACAGTTGGAATTTCTGGGGCATATAATGAGGAAATGAGGCTTGGAAAATGTGATACTCACAGGAAAGATTGAATGTAAGCGGAAAGAAACGCATGACATCAGGCGAATTTGAGTGTTAGGTTGGCTGATTATTGTTTAGGAGAGATATCTAGCAAAAAGATAAGTTTTATAAAGAGCTACAGAGTGTCATACCCGACAACATCCTGAAGGGACAAGGTACATAGAAGAAAATACGTGGGTAAGGAAAGGTTTCGTCCTTAACCTTACTTTATTGTTCCTTCCTTTCAGCATCATCATCATCATTTATCCATCACATCCAGATTGTGCATAGGGCAGCAAGTTTTTGTTGCAGTTTCTGTAACAAACTGTTTTTTTTACAGGACAGTGTTGTTAACCCTGCACCCAACCCCCAAATCTGAGGGACCGGTGGGCCATTCTTGGTCCTTACGTTTACAGCACCTGGTATTCCCAAATGGTCAACCATTTAAGTGCTGACCAGGCTCGATGTTGCTTAACTTTGGTGATCGGATGAGAACCGGTGTATTCAACACGATATAGCTGTAGACGTTCCTTCCTTTAGGTTTTGCTAATTAACAAGCCCCGCATCACTTGAACGCTTCCAATAGCAGAATCAGCCAAAGCGGGTAGCACATGACAATAAGTAAATAATTGACCTGTTAATTTTACTCAATAATGAACAGAAAATTTAGATGGAAATTCCCATCAATAGAAAAAGAGCCATAACAGTTAGTGGAAGTGAGAAGTCTAATTCCTTGAGAAAGTGTTTCAATAAAAAATAATTTAAAACGACAGTAGTACTGTTCCGTCAATACCGAATGTTTCCTGTATAAAGACGGCCAATTTTATAATTACCATTCCAAGAAACAACGAACTCACTATTTTCTCGAATGGAAATATACATTAAATAATGTTGCAATTAAATACTGTTTAAGTGAATTTTGACACTTATTCTGAAGTTTGCCGAAATTCAAAACCCGGCCTTCATGATTCGCATGTATCGATTTGTGTGACGTTTTCGGCTATAACACTGGAGAAGTGACTACATGGAAAATATTAATCTATTATACTCTTTTGTACACTTTAGTATCGGCCACTAACACTAATGAATTTCTTGATGGATAGGAGAAAGTCGATACTATTCGATTCTAGTAGATTCCAGTGCCAAACATTGTAGAAAACCTGGACAAAATATTTACAATTACTACTGATAACATTATGTTTTTTTTATAAAACTTGCGAAATATAAAAGCTTCATTTGTTTAGCCAAAGAAAAACATGAAAAAGAAGCGAACAATTTTTTATTTATTACAATGAACTTTATAATCAAATTATTGAAAAACAAAGTAATTGTTATTTTTCAGCGAGTCAATGCAGTCCTAAGCGCAGTGGTGATGGTGAGATTTAAAATTTTAAGAATATTTTTTATCTATTGTTTAAAATACATAATTTTTATCCCTTTCTTATAGAGTTTCCACATACACTGAATAGAGAACTGGCTTTTGCTTGAGTATTAGTGGAATTAAAATGTTTGGAAGGTAAATACATTCTACCACAATGGATATAAAAACAAGTTGTAGGTTAAATTTACATAATATTTCTCAAAAGTAGAATCCCGTTATTTTCAACGACAACAGTTCCACCGGAAGGTAAAGGTTCGATTCAATGTTTAAAGAAACCTTTTGTTTTTTTCACTGAAAAAAAAAAAAAAAATTGAAAGACTCTTTTAAGTTTTTTTGCTTCTGAACCTTCTACCACTTATGAAATGTTGAAACGACCAAAATAAATAGAAATTTGCAGAGGGTAAATCGGGTGAATATGGAGGATGTGAAACAACCTCCATATCTAACATTGTTATTTTTTTCTGGGATGCGCTTTTGCCTTACCATACGGAAGATAATATCGACCTCATTTTTCGTGTCGTTTCCCTTTAAGACATAGGCGATCATAGCTCTTCACAACTTCCTATCTCATGTAGTTTTTATCACTTTTCCTCTCTTTACTAAGGCTCCCACTCCCCGTTCCGGTATTCATTTACACAAACTCGTCAAGTAATACATACACTCGTGTATAAAACGATTTCATGTATACTTCGACCTCTGAGATTTTGCATGAATTTTACCCCTACATAAAAATTATCTGTATATAGTGCAACGTAGTCACCGAAATCATTATTTTTAATCTCTTCAAAAAATTATCTGTGTATAGTGTGACTTCATATTTTTACGCAAAAAAAAATAAGTAAATAAAAATAAAATAAAATTGATCGCTTTATACTCGAGTATACGAGTATATACGTATAACTAATAATACTGCTGTTTGTTTTATTTATAACTCTGGAATTAAGATAATCTTTATACGCCAAAATGTTTATTACATTAGAAAGACGAAATTTCGGTCAAACAAAGTGAAAAATTAGTAAAAATTAAGTTTACTGAAATATACACTATTGGCAAAAGAGTTGATTTGGATGAAATCTAATATGAAAAATATATACCATATATGACCTTTTATTTATTTATTAATATCACCAAAAAAGTAGAATTGGTTTACCTCCATTTGTTAAAATAAATTATTCGTTTAAAATTTATGAAAATAATTATAACAAAATATCAAATATTTTTAACATGAACGCACCGTTTTCTATCAACCTTTAAAAACATAATTTAATAACAAGAATCTTATGTTGTATCTAAGTCATTTTTACCGGTGCCATTATTACCTGTACCTTTATTACCTGTGTCATTATTGCCGTTCACCATATCTAATAATACTGCTGTGTATTTTATTTATGCCTCTGGAATAGCGACATTATTTATACTTCAAACTGTTTATTACATTACTAAGACGTTTTAAATATCGTTCGCGTCACTGAAATATGCAAAATAGTTGTTCGGGCAATAACTGCATGTTTGAAATATGTTTACAAATGTCGAACTTGTTTGTCAATTTTCTTTTGTTTTAACTTTGTTTTCGCCTGTCATGCGTTATCATTCTGCCAATTTGCAACAAGAGGTGCTATTCAAAAGCGAAGAATTTGATCAGTACGTTCGTCTGACGTATTAACAAGCGTTTCTCGTGCCTCCCTTGGTATTTCACATCGTTCTTTCAATCAGTCCATCAAGAAATAAAAAGAAAAAAACAAATTTCTAACAATGTTTTACTTCTCCGAGGAAACCATTTCTTGTCTTAAGTTCACCGAATTCTTAAAATAGCACCTCGTCTATGTACATTGTCTATGTATATTGGGGAGTCAAACGCTTGTTATATTTCAGCACACTGCTCTGCTAATCATAAGTATTTGCAGAACTGCTTTCTTTACTCATTTTAACATTGAAACATCTTCCTTTATGAAGAATCAGATTAGAGCAAAAATAGAGTATTGCTGACATATTTGGAATAGGTGTGCTCATTCCTCACTTTCCAGTCATGATAGACTTTAAAATCGGTTACGAAATTTTCTGGGAGAAGTCTTATTTTTTATTTTGCAAATTCTTTTCGACAGAAGCAACGTTTCAAACCTTGTACTACTCTCTCGCTATTTCCATGGCAAATGTTCAGATGGACGCTCGATGTTTTAGTTCTACCAGTTCAGATTTTTACTACTAGACACATGCAATGCAACTTCGACGAATTCGAATACCCACTTCTACATTGCCACCTTCTGGAAGAGACTTCCACGTATGTATTTCTATGACACCACAACGTTAACCAATTATTATAAATCTTTCTTAAGATCATAATCTTTATTTTTACGAAGTTTTATTTCATTTATATCGCACATCTCGCTCATAATTATCATTTTAACAGTAACCATCTACCTTGTGTGGCTCTCAAATCTTGTGTTGAGTGTAATCTATTAAAAAAACGAAACTCTCAAAGCAAATGGCTTACTGTAAGACGGAGATACCTGCCATCAAATCTTGCGAGATTAAATTCCAAGTGGCTACATGTCAATTTTGGACAAATGTTATACTCCCCTTGCAGGATGTCAAAGGCATATTTTCTCATATGTAAATCTGAATCGATGTTATTTAATGAAATCACATAAGAAGGAAGATAGGATCATTAATAAATAAGACAAGGTTTAATATATATTTTAGAGTGTAAAGAAATAGTAAGTACTATTATTGTCATTTCTGTTACTGCAATCAGTGCATTCCTAGTAAAATAATTCGGGGATGACTAAATGTAACATACTTGAAGAAGGGCGAAAAACCCATGATTTAAAAAACATAGTAATCAAAAAAATATATTTAAGGAAAAGTGACTGAGCATCTCATCGGACAAAAAGAAGTGCTCAAAACGAGAAAATTAAGAATATTTTTGTAGAATCATGGAATTATCATAATACTGCGTCGCAGAGCTTTTGCTAACACTGAAAAACACTTCTTCAAATTAACAAAGATGAAGATATTTGTATATCTCATTGATGGGATAATGGCAATACTTCAGCTTAAAGGTGGAAAACCTCAGCTAATAAAAAGGAACACACAAGCACACACAAATACTATTAATGAATATATATACGAAAGAAGTAATGAATGGAAATGAATGAGCGATAAGATCGGAAAAAAGATACAAAAAATAGCAATTTGATTCACTCCAGTTGATACAGGTGGAGATATTTTTGCTTTCAAATAACGAAGTAAAATTAAAACATGTAAAGATATATAAAAAAGAATTATTGGTACTGACAAGATAAGCTTTTCCCTGCTTTAAATCAAAATAAAAGTGAGATGTATTCGCATCATTTTTCGCAGCTCTCTCTGGATTAGCCTCGTTTTGATATCTTCCTGGTGGGCTTGTTTTTGTTTGTACATTTTTATTTTTTCTTCCGGCCAATCGAGCCATATGCAATGCAATACTGAATACCAGATGAAAGAGAAAAAAATCAGCTTTCATCCGATTACACACACACACACACACACACACACACACACACACACACACACACACTTGTGTGTATATATATAATATAAATTTTGTATGTTTCTGTATATACGTATGGACATAAATATATATAACCCGTAATAGTGTTTCATTTCATTCTGTCCAAAGATTAATTAATACATGTAAATATATAAATTAGTTTTAAATATATATATATATATGCATTAAATTTAATTTTAATTTTTCTATATATATATATAGTACTTTCATGGCTTCTGCTCCGATGAGCTTAGATCACTGGTGCCGCCTAAGCACGAATTTACACGAGATACTAGATTAGCAACTAGGTCCCACCCTTTTACATTTAAACAAATAAGATGTAACCGTAAATTCTACTCCAACAGCTTCTTTTCTCGCGCTTCCCGCCTGTGGAACTCCCTTCCACAAGTCTGCTTTCCCGACAGTTACAATCTCCAGGTGTTTAAATGTAGGGTCAATAGACACCTCCTATCACACTAACTCTCAACTATTCTCACAACACTCTCATCTACCCAACCCTCATTCTCGGTATCCTTACCTGCCTATCACCCACCCTCTGTCATTTCCTATATTTAATCAGCCTTTCTCCACTCTACGTAGCCCCCTGCACAGTAGTGGCAGTGACATGACTTGCTCGGGGTGAAACGCTTATAAAATATATATATATATATATATATATTGATGAGCTGTGATACAGCGAAACAGATCTGTCTGCGGATGACAGTATATATATATATATATATATATATATATATAGTCATCCGCAGACAAATCTGTTTCGCTATATTACAGTTCATAACTGTGGAAATGTATTTAGGCCAATAAAAATGTGCTTCTATCAAAATTGAACGCCCATGCCTCCACATACTACCACACGAACGCTAGTGTCCTCCAGGGCTCTATTCTAGGCCCCACGCTCATTCTGATCTTCATAAACGACCTCCCTGACGTGATCAAATCCCAAGTAGGCATCTACGCTGATGACGCTACAATTTACTTCCGCCTGAGTAAGAAATCTGGCGAGGTGGCCAAAGATAACCTCGCTGTCCTTCTGGTGAAGGACCTTCACTCTGTGGTATATTGTGGTAAGAAATGAGTTGTAAATTTTAATGCTTCTAGAACGAAGCTGATGTCTGTCAACCACCACAGGCAGTCCCTCCTACCCACCATCAGCATGGACCAAGCGAGTCTCCCTGAAAGCAATACACTGTGCCTTCTTGGACTCACCCTCTCTTCCAACCTCAAGTGGAACCTTTACACCGAATTAATAGCTAAATTCGTCGCTAGGAAGGTTGGGTCACTGTGTTTTTCCCGTCTGAGTTCATCTTGCACATATACAAATCAACCATCCGACAGTGCATTGAATACTGTTTTCATATCTGGTCGGGCGCCCCTTTCATTCACCCCAGGGTTCTCGACAGGCTCCAAGAGGGAGAATCTGTACCGTCATCGGTCCCGAACTGGCATCTCGACTCCAGCCACTTCCTCACCGGCGGGGTGTGGCTTCCCTCTGCCTATTCTATAAATATTTTCATGGCTTCTGTTCTGGTGAGCTTAGCTCACTGATGCCTCCTACACAAGAATTTACTCGAGCAACCTGATTGGCATACCACCCTTTTACAGTTAAATCAAGTAAATGCAACTGCCAATTCTACTTTATCAGCTTCTATTGTCGCACTTCCCGACTGTGGAACTCTCTCCCGTATACTTGTTTCCCTGACAGCTACAATCTCTAAGAATTTAAATGCAACTTCAATTCCCATCTCTTGTACACTTGACTCCAGTTCTTCTCGCGTTCTTTCTCTATCACCTCGTGTATCATGTTCTTTTCCTTTCTCACTCTAACCTCGCAACTGTTTTCACACTGGTATTTCTATCCTTCTCTAGCCCTTTCTCTGTCACCCCCAGTAACTGGTTCGTCTTTCTCTTTGTTCTCCCCATGCGTTAACATTCACTCTTCTCTTATATAGCCCCCTGCTCACCAGTGGCGGTACCACCTCGCTTGGGGTGAAACGATAAGAAAATATATATTTATAACAATGTTGATTAATATTGATAGTGGAAAGAGCAATAAGTATCGGAGATGGGAACGTTCTTACTGCATTGAACAGTTCTGTCAAATCAGTAAAATGCCGTGTATATAATCATTATGTTCTAAGTATTCAGCTCATTCTGAAAATATCTTTACTTAATAAGAGATGATCCACGACAACTAAAGCTACAAATTTGTTCAGTTGTGTTATCGCGAAGATTTTGTTTTCAATCAAAAGCAGCGTGATAGCCCCGTAATTTAAGCGATTCGACATTGCTCTTTTAATCTTTGAAAGCGTTACAGACCCAGAAGTATTGTGTCTAGTTTCAAAACCTGACAAAGAATTAGTAGAATTTTCCAGAAAAAGTAGAACAGCTATGTGTCCAGATCTATGAGGCTGTGCCATGGATACCTAAATAATTTGCTACATTTTTGCTGATACTCCCTCGATTTTTTGTGGTATTGATAGTTTTTTCAAATTTTACTCTTGTTGTTTGTATATGTAATTAGTTTCAAACTCCTGTGTTAGAGAATTTGTACAGAGGGCCCAAAGTCACTGTTTAAGGGTTTGAATACCGTTGAAGTCTCCGGTATTTTCGCAATGCTAGGATCTCTTATCGAGGTCTGTCTACTGATTGCACTTAATGGTATGACCTTCAGCAAAAGCTATTTTGTATTACAAGCAAAACAGCTGGTCATGTATGATTTGTCTGAGGTTGTCTTTTTTGTAGTAAATGGGTGAAATTTAGTTTGTTTTCATTGAACCAGTCTTGGGTGTTTTTCTTACAAGAGGCATAGGACTCGGTTGGAATATTCTAATATGCTGAACATCTAGAGAAGCAGCTTCCAGACGATTGATTCAGTTAGAATTTCAGTTTATCTTGATTTTCTCATTTGTGTCGTTATTTTTCGAAGCTATTGACTGATTATCTTTTGAGGCGTTCTGCACCTCAGCCGCCTTTGACTTGAAACGGAAACTGAGTATGTAGTCGACAAGGTGAAGGACAGTTTAAATTTCACCTTATTGGTGGAATCTTTTTCGTTTTCTTGGTAATGCTTGACAATGAGAAAGGGTTTGAGGCAACAGAAATGTGGTTCTACGGAAGGATTCTGAGACTACAAGGACTGAACATGCGAATAACGAGGTTTTAAGAAGAATGGAAAACAGGCACTTACACTTAGAATAAGAAAGACAGTTGAACTTTTTATGATGAATAATGAGAAAAGAGATTTGAAGAATTTGATACACACGGGACAGAGGAAAGCAGCGAATAACATGTTCAACGACTTGTGAGAATGGATAGTAGATCAAGAACCGGAAGGAATGGTGAATAGAAAAGTTTCACTAAGAGCTAGAAAGAATGAGAAGATGCGGAGATCCAAGATCGTCCACGCCTTGAAGAGAAACAGCATATAGCAATAGAAGCAGGAGCAGGAGCAGCAGTAGTAGTAGTAGTAGTAGTAGTAGTAGTAGTAGTAGAAGAAGAGGAAAAAAGAATAAATGTCAGTTTTTAGAGCAAGGATCCATCATCTAGTAATTAATTTTTCTACTAAAATATATGAGGGCCGCACGTTTCCTGTTGTGGGTAGAACTCGAAAATGGGGATGCTCTTTGTTATTTGCCCTTTCCACTCCGTGTTAACACTGGTAGCTTTTCTATGTTCTATAGTACTAGAAATTTTGAACAAATAATTTCTCATTCGCTGCAATTCTTCACTTCGCAATGAATTTATTTTCCATCATTTTCACTCATGACCATTTTGTGGATTTCCTGAAAACGGTACAGAATGGGCAGACCTGCTTATTCAATTAGTAGTGCCTAAGCCAATGATTGCTCAGGATGTAAAGTGTGCATTCGCTCATATTATATCTGAGCAAACAGCTAAACAAGTGACTTATAACACTTATAATAATTGACTTTTCAGAGCAGTGGCAAGAAGTGAATGATCATCTGATGACAGGGCGTTAATAAGTCAACAAGATCGCTTCCCATACATGAAAGAAAAGAAAAAAACAGATTGCCACATTAAGATCTTGTATATATTTTCATTTCGTAAACAGGAATTTTTCAGATGTTTTTGTATACATTAATAGTGAAATTATAAGCCGAGTAATATTAGTGCTACATATCATTACGGCTATATATATATATATATATATATATATATTCAATAACATTTCAATAACAAAATTACAATATTAAGCTCTACGCTGTATTGAGCATAGTAAAAGTAAATGCATGAATAGAAAGTTTTTACTCTATGTTCTTTACTTCCTTATAATATATAAGTATATATAATTATACTTCCATATAATATACGATAGTGACCATGACTACTTATGTCTTTACGATACGTTCTTTGATTAGTAGATTGAAAGTTTGGTTCAGCTATTAAATTGAACGCTCTCAGTTATCGGGCTTTTCTTTACATACTGTCAATAACCTGTTGTGAAAACTGCCGATCTCTGGCTTTACGCAGATCGCTCAGTGGTAAGATGTTCGTCTAGTGACAAATTAGTTGTATTTCGATCTCAGATTGAAGCTAAACGAATAATCTAACTGTACTGATACAGCGAAACAGGCTTGTCTGCAGATGATTATATATATATATATATATATATATATATATATAATAAATCATCAGGTGCATATTATGAACCTGACGATTGCATAAGGTGTGACTAAAACGAGCATAATGTATATATATATATATATATATATATATGCGTGCGTATGTGTGTGTGTGTATTCAGATAGAATATATATTGATTCATGCATATACACGACTAATTTTTACCTAAAGACTCAAAAATAAACCTGATCAATTTTCCACTTATAAACTCAACTGTTATCCTGATCCATTATTTATCTACAGACTCAAGTGTAGACTGAACTAATCTTGACGTATATCCATACATACACTCACACCCACACACGCATATATATGCATGTATATAAATAGAGAGAGAGAGAGAGAGAGACAGACAGAGAGAGAGAAAGAGAGTTAATGAGAAAAAGATAGATGTTGAATATGATAATCGCATGGCATCATCGACAGATAGATGGATAGATTTGAATAAAGTGAGATAGGTTCCTGTACAGTTTAACTTTTCTTATATTACTTTATTTTAATCATATCACCCCGAGCAAGGCGGTAATGCCACTGATGTGTAGGGGGCTACATAAATGTAAAAAGATTAATTAGAAGAGAGTGAAGAGGAAGACGAACCAGTTAGAAAGGAGCAAGAGAAGGATGGGAATACAGATGTGATGACAGTTGCAAAGGTGGAGAGAAAAGTAAGGATATACGGGATGGTGAAAGAACTAGAGTCAAGTGGTTAATAGATGAGTATTGACATTGCATTTAAATTCCTGGAGGTTGTAGCCGTCAGGAAAGCAAGAATATGGAAACAAATTCCACAGGCGGGAAGTGTGAGAGAAGAAGCTGCAGAAGTAGAAGTGTCGTCTGCATTTGGATAATCTAACTGTGAATGGGTGGGACCCAGTTGCCAATCTGGTTGCACGAGTAAATACCTGTTGCAGAGGCACCAGTGACTTAAGTTTGTTGGAGCAGTAGCCATGAAAGTATTTATAGAACAGACAAAGGGAGGCCACATCTCGTCGGTGAGTAAGTGGCTGTAGCCGAGCCGCCAAGTCTGTACCTATCACATTACTGATTCTCCTTTGGAGCCTGTCGAGAACACTGAGATGAACAGCAGGGGCGCCTGACCATATATGGCAGCAGTATTCCATGCACGGACGAATGGTTGATTTGTATATATGCAAGATGGATTCAGGCAGGAAAATCATCCTGGCCCGACACAGTGACCCAACTTTCCTAGCAGTGGAGTTAGCTATGGACTCACTGTAGTGGTTCCATTTGAGATCAGAAGAGAGGGTAAGGCCGAGGAGGCGCAGTGCATTGCTCTCAGGGAGACTCGCTTGGTCCATGCTTATGGGAGGCAGGAGAGGTTGCCTGTGATGATTGACAGACAACAGTTTGGTCTTAGACGTATTGAAATTGACAAGCCACTTCTTGCCCCAATTCACCACAGAGAGTAGATCCCGTTCAAGGTCAGCAGCAAGATTATGTTTGTCCGCCACGATGGGTTTCTTACTGATGCGGGAGTAAATTGTGGTGTCATCTTCGTAGATGCCTACTTGGCTCTTGATCTCAGCTGGGAGGTCATTGATGAAAATAAGGATAGAGCCCTGGGGGACACCAGCATTTGTGCTGTAGGATGAAGAGGTATGCTCATTCAAAACGACCTTAATTTTGCGGTTATTTAAAAAAGATTGGATTAGATCAACCAAGCGTCCGGTAATACGTCCGTAGCTTGCATAGAAGGCCAGAGTGCCAAACCCTGTCAAAAGCCTTTGAGATGTCCAGAGCAACAGCACAAGCCTCGCCTGACTCATCAAGGGCCTGGAGCATGTACTCCGTAACGGTTGTTAGCATGTCGGCCGTGGACCTGGCAAAGCTGAAGTCATACTCCCTGTCAGAGTAGAATTTGTGGGCAGTAAGATGTTGAACTATTTCTGCATTAATTATGGCCTCGAACACTTTCCCGAAAATTGGTAGAAGACTGATAGGGTGATAGTTGGATGGGTCCGAGGGTTCACCACAGTTCTTAAATACAGGAACGACTGAAGAGAACTTCCAGCATGCGGGAAAACAGGAAGCAGAAAGGCAGTAGTTGGTGGAGTTGGATGAGAATCTGCGAGCAAAGAACTCAGCTATGTCCGCATATGACGTGAGCACCTCAAATCCATTGATTAAAGGAGATATTGAGGATTTGCTATTGTTCAGCACCCGTTTGCATAACCGCCAATAGTCCTTGGAGCCAAACTTGCGGTCAGCTATGCGCTGTCTCATTCTCTCAGCAAAGAACCGCTTGGCGTCATTCAGGATTCTCTTGCACTCATTACGAGCAGACGTGAATAGGCGCCTAATGTGATTAGATGACTGTCTCCGGAATATCGGAAATAGTGGTTCCTGTAAGTAATGGCGGTCGAACAGACAGGAGATAACCAAGGAGAGGAATGAGGTTTCCTTTACTTTCTGGTAGGTATGAAGGCATCAATGCCAGCTTTCACCCAGGACGACACATCAGAGGGCACAGTCATCAACTGGGAGATCAAACATTTTTCCCCAAGGGACGTCGCATAGGAAATTGCGAAAGGCGTCACAGTCAGCTTTTTGTTAGCAATAGGACGCCTATAGGTAGGATGCTCCTGGCAGGAGTTAGAGTGGAAAGAAATATTGGGAGAGACAACAGCATGGTCGGAGTTGACGAGAGGGCAAAGCTGCGAGAGTTCCGATTTTCGATATTTATCGGGGGTACCACGACACAAAACCTAGCTGAGAACACTCGCAGACGCTTATAGTACAACTGTGTAAGTTTTCAAGAAAATCGGTTCAGCCGTTTCAGAGTCTATAGGTAACGGACACACACACACACACACACACACACACACACACACACACACACACATAGACACACACACAGAGACAAAGTTCCATTTATAAATAAGTTTAGATATTGCAGAATTGAATAATTACTCATATATGTACATACCAGCATTATATATATATATATATATATATATATATATATATATGCGTGTGTGTGTGTGTGTGTGTGTTTTGGACCCAAAATAGGTCCGGAAGAAAACTCAAACTCGGGAATTAGTGAAACAAATATATTAAATGGAAAACAAATGCAAGAGTGTTACACATCTGTCTGACTGTCAAGTATTATACCAGGGTGACTCAACCCAACTCAGCTCTACTCTGAGAGGCATATTCTCCCGGTATTCATAATAAAACATGATACATATATATATATAATTTAGAAACAAACTGCTACTAATATATATATATAATGTAGAAACAGACTGCTATCAATTATTATTGGTTTAACAATAGCCAATATTCCACCACCCCTTCCTTTACTAGACCAAGCCACCGGCATTAGTATTTTTCCTCATTCTTTGTTTTAAACGGTGTTGACAATGCATGTCTCAAACTGACATGTTGAAAATGGATATCTCCCCTCTAACTTTTATCTGAATTTACAGATATATATCCACATATATTCTCTTTATTTATTTTTCCTAACGCCTGTTCACCCATCCATTTACTTAATCCATTTACTTAATCTCATTAACTAACTTATGCATTATTTTCCTCTGTACCTCTTGTCATCAATCTGTTCTATGTATATCAAATTTCCCAATCCCTCATTCTTTATTTTCGTGCCCTATTAATCACTTTTACCCATCAATATAGCAAATCTTAAAATTAATTATATATATATATATATATATATATATATATATATATATATATATATATATATGATAAATCTATAAATTTAAGGTGGACTATATTTCTGGGTAAAATTGCTCAATATTTAGAATAATGCGTGTGTAGATAGATAATATAAGAAATAGAGTAGTATATATAGGTAAAAAGTGGACACTGTAGTCAATGACGTGTGGTGGCAGTCTGTTTCTACATTATATATATATATATATATATATATATATATATATATATATATATATATAATGCTGGTAGGTAGATGCATGAGTAATTATTCAGTTCGGCAATATTTTCCATATTTTTGTCATTTCAGGAGCCCATTCATATTTCATACGTTTGTTATATCAGCATATTATATAAGTACATATATTTATATGCGCGCATACACATGCACACATGCATATATTTCACTGAACGAATAGACCCTGTCACAGAATGGTCGCTAACGCGTTTGCACGTAACAGAAATTTAAGAAAGAGAAACCCATCGAAATAGATTCTAAACGTTATTGCCATAAAACAATGTCTCTAAGAAGTCTCTTAAATCAAGACTTACTTGCTTTATTCTTCTATAACGGTCGAAAGCCACTTCTCTCGAAATTGGTCAGAAAGAGAAAGAAAGAGGTCTGGACTGTCATAGGAAGATTGCCCTATCATGCGTGGTATGTGGGAAGGTTTGTATGCTTCTCTGCGAATGTTCAGGGCTGGGGTAAAGGCAGCTTGGCTGTTTCCTTTTATGCCGCCAAATCGTGAAATAACGGAGAATTGTTCTTGTGGTTGTTATGGATTTATTGGCACATTCTACTGCCATATAATGTAGCTGGGGTCCAGGGAAGAGGGTCACGGACTTATCATTGATTTAGGCGCATACATTCCGACATGTGCGCATGTAGAGATTCACTTCGGTAAGTAAACGTACCTCAGCAAACCAGAGCTCTCGACTCGCGTGTTAGAATATATACTAGTCTTCTCAACGTTATTTAGTGTAGATTATCATATTCAATAAAGATGAATACACAAAAGTGTTGGAAGACTTAGTTAATATTGTTAGTTTTAATCATTATAGGAATTACTACAAAATATTGCCTTTCCCAAATTTATAGACCAAAAATACAGCTGCATTCTAGCCAATAAGATAGGCCACCTCTCGGTCTCATCCATCATATTTCTGTTCTTTCTTGTCTTTAAAATCAAAACGCTGCGATCACTTTCCTGTATTTATTTTGTGTGCTAACTTGGTTTGTGAAAATTTTGACACATTACTGTTGCTTTGGTTACTTTTGTCTTGCATATGCTGTTTGCTCAGTATTTTTTGGCCCTGACTTTTTCTTTCTTATGTTATTGTTTATTGCAAACTCTGTCAATATGCGAACTTTCTTATGAAAACGATACTATTTATATCTATCTAACTTAAATCAGGTTGAAAATCACCGTTCAATCATCGAAGATAAACAGCTTCAAACCTGATAGTAGTGGTTCTTTTGGAAACACCGGTTACTGCAATTAATGAGGGAGCAAAACCAATTAAAAAAAATAATCCTGTTTTTAGAATCCGGGGAGTTGATAAAAGATGGTGTTGCCTACAACGGCCGACTTGTTTCGAATCACATCTTAGATCTGCCTGGTGGTGGGAAACGCCACTGTCGACGGCAAGGAGAAACCGCGAGACACTGGAAAACGTCGTAGAAATTTTCGTCGCGATTGTTATGATTATTTAATCTACTGTTCGTCTTCAGAGCGATAAAAGTAGAGATCTATCTATCTATCTATCTATCTATCTATCTATCTATCTATCTATCTATCTATCTATCAGGTCATCGCATAATTCATTTATGAAATTTAAGCCAGAAAATTCCAGCGGAATTAGAATTTAATAATTAACTAATACTTACCAATAAAAACCCTTCAACTGAAGTTTCTGCTTTGGTCCGTTTTGTTTTCAATTTTTTTTTTTAATCATATCACCCCGAGCAAGGCGGTAACGCCACTGATGTGCAGGGGGCTACATAGGAGTGAAAAGATTGGAAAAGAGAAAACCGGAAACCGCATCCTAAACAGGAAACAAGGGATGAGCCTCTTCACCTGTTGAACAGACGTGGGTGGAGTGTGAAATGGGCGATAGTTTAGTCTATATACTCTAATTGAAAAAAAAAAGTGAGAAGATTGGAAAAGAGAAAACAGGAAACCGCATCCTAAATAGGAAACAAGGGATGAGCCTTTTCACCTGTTCAATAGACGTGGGTGGAGTGTGAACCGGGCGAAAGTTTAGTCTATCTACTCTAATTGAAAAAAAAAACAAGTGAGAAGATTGGAAAAGAGAAAACCGGAAACCGCATCCTAAACAGGAAACAAGGGATGAGCCTCTTCACCTGTTCAATAGACGTGGGTGGAGTGTGAACCGGGCGATAGTTTTTATTTTTATCGCATTTAAGCAAAACTAGCTTATCTTTGGTTTCATGAATATCAGTTCGTGACGCTTTTATTGAACTGAAGTCACTTTTTCGAAACCTTTTAAACTATCTTAAGCAATTCTTGCATTTATGAATCTATGAATCTGAAGCGTTATTGCCTTTTAAAAACTCCTGAAACATACCATATCTTATTTGCTCTGTAGACATAGCCATTTTAAGAGAATAAATTTACTGCCAAAGACAATTAAAGTGTACGATGATGATGTAAGTTATTCTCTTAAAAACAACGAATCTGCATGATCATGTAATGATGTCGTTTCGCCATTTCAGAAGAATATTCTATGTATCGCTATCAGAAGTCAGATATTAATTATGGGATGACTTCTATCTTTTGGAATCACAAATTACACACACGAACACGCAGCGCATAGAGAGAGAAAGAAAGAGAAAGAGAGGCACGGAGAGATTGAGAGAGAGGGAACTTGTTAGCCGTTTGGTTCTGTCAAGAGCGACGATGATTTAATCTCGACAAAATCGTACGAATGTTTCAAATAATACGGTCAGTGATTTTCTGGTTAGATAAAGTAAATCTATTAAGCCCAATTTGTTTCTTTCTCTCTCTCTCTCTTTTCTTTCTATCTCAGTTTATGCACATCTCTATCCCAGTCTGTTCGTATCTATCTATCTATCTATCTATCTATCTATCTATCTATCTGTTTTGGACTATTGCTATGTATTCAAATGTCTTCCACTTTGTTTAGATATATCTTTATTGTCATTCTAACTATTATTAATATTCTCGAAATTTAAAAGCCTGCTTCAGTTCTACTTTCATTTTGCGCATTTGCTTTTTACAAAACGTTATAAATGTTTAGGCACTTTAACTAAAATCCCATGGGCTTATATTTTCTTTGGAAGTTTGAAAGTTAGAAAACTATCATGCAAACGTGGCTTTCTCTCAAAGCCGCTTCCTCGTCTTCCGGTCATCCTCCATCCCAACCGCTAGTTGGAAGATATTCTTCCTGGAGCTGATTTCTGATTTATATTCGTTTTTAGTATCATATGTAAGAGTAAATATTGATTGGACGAATACAGTTTTGGCGCAAGACCCGATTCCTTGAGTTCCTTATGAGTAATAAGTAAATTTGTTAGTTTTAAACTTGAAAATAAACGGACAAAGTGGGAGGGGAATAAAAAAGTGGCTAAGATAAAAGACGAAAGATCGGACGAAGAATAGTAGGTTTCCCTATTGAATCCTGGAAACCTTTCCGTGATGTAGTTTCATTCTTCTTCTTCTTCTTCTTCTTCTTCTTCTTCTTCTTCTATGTGCTTTGTGCTTTCAGTACGAAGGTAATCCTGGTTCCTATTTTTTGTACAAAGATGTTCACCCTATACAACGCAAAAGAGCTAATCGATGTAGGGGGCTGTAAAATAAGTGGTACTCAGTTAAGTACCATACCTGATACACGCTTGGGTGATCATGCTTCGAAAGAGACATGACCAAGAGGGCAGAAAATTATCCCGGAGTAGGTTGGCATGACTTTCTGCGGTAGACTGGTTGCCAGCCAAGGCTATAGAACCCAATATGTCATGTTATTAAACTCCTAACTAGAGGGAAGAGACGGATTAATACCTTTCCCAAGGATATCTGCGCCTAAGTGAATGCAATGAATTCAACTTGAATTCGAACTCGGCTTTCCGATTTCTCGTCCCAAGTCGATATTCACTGCACCACAATGCACATCTGCTGCACCACAAAGCACATCCTGAGTGTTACTACTTGAAGGAAATAGGATTTGTCACTAAGATGCAGGGGTTTAGTACATATACCAAGCACTCGACAGGAATGGCGAAGCTCGAACCGTTGCATTGGATATATCTAAGGCGTTCGACAGAGTTTGGCATGCTGGCCTTCTATGTAAACTGCGGAGCTATGGTATAACTGGACATTTGTTTGAACTAATCCAGTCATTCCTCTCTAACCGCACAATGAAAGTGGTATTAAACGGACATGCCTCTCAGAACTACCATACAAACGCAGGTGTCCCCCAAGGCTCCATCTTAGGTCCTACACTCTTCCTTATATATATTAATGATCTCCCTGATTCCATAAGAACCCAAATAGGTTTGTACGCCGATGACACCACAGTTTACTCTCGCCTCCAACAAAAATCTGGTGTAGGCGTCAAAGCTAAACTCGCAGCCGAGATTGAAAAAGACCTCCAATCCATATTGGACTGGGGTAAGAAATGGATAGTAAATTTTAATGCTTCTAAAACGAAGCTACTGTCAATTAACCATCATCGACAATCTCACCTACCTCCCATTAGCATGGACCAGGCTTGCCTCCCAGAGAGTAAAACACTACGCCTCCTTGGTCTCACACTTTCAGCGGACCTCAAATGGAATGACTATATCGAATCCATTGCTAAATCTGCTGCTATGAAAGTCGGTTCTCTGTGTAGGGCCCGGAAGTTTTTTCTGTCTAAATCTATCCTGCACATTTATAAATCTACCATCCGCCCGTGCATTGAATACTGCTGCCATATCTGGTCGGGTGCCCCTGCTGTTCTCCTCGGGCTTCTCGATAAGGTTCAGAGGAGGGTCTGTAATGTGATAGATACCGACTTGGCAGACCGCCTGCAGTCTCTCTCCCACCGGCGAGACGTGACTTCCCTGTGTCTCTTCTATAAATACTTTCACGGCTTCTGCTCCGATGAACTTAGATCACTGGTGCTCCCTAAATACGAATTTGCACGAGATACTAGATTAGCAACTAGATCCCACCCTTTTACAGTGAAACCGATAAAATGCAGCCGTAACTTCTACTCCAACAGTTTCTTTCCTCGCACTTCCCGACTGTGGATTTCTCTTCCAAACGATTGCTTCCCCAACGGCTACAATCTCCACGAGTTTAAATGTAAGGTCAATAGACACCTCCTAACACACTAACCTGCTCCCATTCTATCAAGCACTCTTCCCATCTGCCCGAACCTCATCCTCGCTATCCTTACTCATCTGTCACCTTTCTCCTGACATTCCCTATGTCTATCCACTCCTTCTCTTTACCTTCCCCTATGTAGCCCCATGCGCAATAGTGGCAGTGGAATGCCTTGCTTGGGGTGAGATGATTAAAAAAAAAAAAAAGTGAAAACGAATAATAAAAGGCTTCAAATGAAATCGAAACCCAATCCTAAACAGGATGCAAAGTGTAAACCTCTACTCTTGTTCAAGCCGGGCAATAGAACAACCTATCTACTCCTACTGAGAAAAAAATAACTTAATAGTAAATAAAAGCTCAGAGTTTTAGGCAGGGACATTAGAAGTATAGCGTTGAAGTAGATTTTTGATGGAACCGGAATTGTAATGCTAAACAGGAAACAAGAAATAGATATCTATTCCTGTTTAAAAGACTGGAGAAGGGTGTGAACCGGACGATAGACAAACCTATCTACGCCTATTTGTTGCGGTTCTAACATTTTCACAATTTCGGTCACTGTTTTTTCTGGTTCTTCAATCCTTTCACTGAAACACATAAAATCGGTTACTCGTGCTTTGTTGCTGTTTCATTTATCTTTCCTATATCCAAAGAGTATCACATTCTTCAAATTTCTATCCTCAGGATATTTTCTAGAGACGATGTTGAAATTGTCACCATTTTGCATTTTTAATTTCGTACATGCGCTCTGTTTGTTTGTGATTTTATCGACTGCTCAGTATTTTAGGGTCAGTTGGCCATGGTGCAATTAACTCTTCCAAAAATTTGGAAACGCTAGGTTTACTACTTGTTATTCGCGCCGGAAATCCCAATACAAAAATTTCAGTATGTTTCGGTGTCAGTCTAAAGAAAGTGCAGGGCATTTTGAAAGAGTTCGATGAGTCTAATGGTGATTACGAAGGTACGGCAGCTCGGAAAACTCACTCTGATCGTTTTGATTTGTTCGCCTGAATTTGTTGGTAAAGGTCTCAAACTCAACACGAAAGCCTACAACAAGTGGCCTGAGGAGGTAGTGCTGCTCTGCGTATAGAGAGGGTCCGCTATGTCTGTTAACAGGACTCTGTATCATGCCACACAACCAATCGAACCCAGTCATGGCAGTCGTACAATTTCTGTGATCACATTAATCCTTACATCTAGCCTCCTAATTCCACCTTGATTATTATGTGTGGGGCGCAGTTGAATGAGAGACCAATAAAACTCTTTGTAACAAAACTCGTTGTAAAATCAAACTAAAGACACTGATTATGGCAGTATTCACCATTTTAAAGAAACCGTCTAAAGTGATGCAGGAGACTCTGAAGTCGTGTGGAGGCCATGGTTGAACCAAATGGCGGTTTTATTTTATAAATTTATTCGTTACAGTTTCAAGATATTTTTGTGTAATTTTGAGATGTTATTTTCATTTTTGAGTCATTTAGATTAATATTAATCGATCTTACCCTCTATATTATTTTTACGGTAGTTTTCTTTTAGTTACTTATCTAAAAAATTCTTAATTACCTCCAAAACAAAGCTATTTATATTTCATCAACCCCAAGCAGACCCTAATTCTGTACCAATGCTGATTAGCAGTCATACGTTCAAAGGGTCCCCTTGCTTTGAACGCCTGCTGAGTCGAAAGCTCACTCCTAACCTCCAACGGAACGCGTGTATTGGTGCTATCTCAAAAGATAGTAGAAGAATGGTTGCTTCCATGAATTGCTGCAGAAAATACCTCAATCCTGTTGCTATACTCTATTTTTACAAGATTTAAATATGACCAAGAATGGGGTATTTCTGCTAAATATGGGCTGATGCTGCCCAATCTTCACTTTCCAGCCTCGACAAAGTTGCAAAGGTGTTACACAATTTTGTTGATGATAAATTATTTACCACCCTCTCACTACTATACCACTATTCGTATGGCAGATGTTCGGACGTGTTACATTCCTTAGTTCTTTCTGCTCAGACATCTACAGGTAGAACCCACAATATCTTGTTCACGATGATAAATAACCCTCATCCTTTTCGTGTCCCTTCTTCCTCGTAATTCCTACTTTGTGCAACAAACTTCCAAAAGAATTCTTCCCTGACAACTACAATTTTAGTTTCTTCCAGTCCTGGGTCAACCGATGTCTATCCTACATATCCTTATAATGTGCACTTTTACTCTTTCATTCCTCCTTTGCTACAACAACCACGCACAAGAGTGGCTCTTGAATCTTGTATTAGGTGAATTGACTATAAAAAAAAACATGTTCAGAATTCATCTGTAGATCAGTCTTTTATTTACCTGTGAGAAACTTGTTCTCCAACATTCAACGCGTTATAGAAGACAAGATATTACATAGAAATTCAATCATTTCTATGTTTTTAAGTTGTTTTTTTTCTCGATCTGTTAATACTTTCTTTTGTTTATGGAAGCATCTTTCGCTATTACTATTCGAGCTTCTGATATCTGCGTCGTTATCTGCTACAACACTATCTAGATAGTTAAATGTCCGCACCTGCTTCCTTCTGATATCCCTAATACGTAGCACGTTAACTGGGGTTTTTTTTGTAGACAAGCATGCATTTCATTTTCTTACAGCTACTTCTTGGGTCTTTCTTTGTTTCTCTTCCGCGATCTACTACTACTGTAATAGATTCAGTCTGACCCATGCATATGTCGTTTTGACACTCATAATCGAAGTGATTAAATAACTATATGATTACTTTTTAGGTAGTTTGAATTGGCTAGCATACCATGCAAATCAACGCTACTATACTGTTTATTCAGAATCTCACTAAGTTTGTTTGTGTCAAACTAAATTACATTTAGTAAATTCATGCTATCATATATTACTAAAACAATAACGGAATATATTATATAATATCCTCATGATGATGAGCAGCAGCAGCAGCAGCAACAACAACAACAAAAACCGTAGGAAACAAAACTCTAGCTGGATTTCTTCCAGATCTTTAACTCGTTTTAGAAATTCGTCGAAACTTTATCGTTAAACATGGTCCTTGCTTTGTTATTAGTTTTTCATTTTTAACCTGATCCTTGAATTTAGATAATTTTGATATAAACTAAATTGTTCTCAGTTCATTTCACACAGTTCAAATATTCTTCCAATTGTTTCCAGTTCATTTTTTAAAAAATATTTCAAGGCATGCTGTGAACAGTGTAAGTAAAATCCCATTCTATTATCTGGATTTTTCTAGTATTTATTTTTTGGCTTTGTACAATCGAAGATTTGAAGTATTGCTTTCATATATAGTCTCCCTAACACTTATGGAGTTTTCATTAATACCTAGTTCTAGTAGTGTCTTTAAGACGAGTACTTTACTAAATGAAATGGCTTTACGTCAACAATAACAAAACAATGTGGTTTGGTATTTCACTCTCTTTCCATCACTTATAGTTCATTGTTTAGAAACCACACATAAGTCTTGAGTGTTTGTGTCACTGAGTTTCATCTAGGGTGTTTGTTAGATAGTTTATAAGTATTTCTGAAAATATTTTACATATATTCGATATTAATGTGATAGGGTGGAGATTTCCAGGGTATTTATTATCTATTTATTTACTGAGGATATTTGCCCAAAGTCTCTCCACAGAGAAGGAATGTAACACAAGATTGCGTTTAACGTTGTGGACCAGAGCGTGTACGCTCAAGCCAAGGGTCAAAATTTATGCAGCCTTCGCAACTTCACAATCGGACACTTTTCGCAGCCGAGTATCCATCAGTTGACAGAGGCTCGACTGAGTCGCACTCTGACCGAAGATAGAGCTTAACAATTGCGATTCCGAAAGCGGACTGTCGGAAATCTAATAACGTGAGATTACTTATATTGCAATTTTTAAGTTACGTTTCTTTACCGTATAAACTTACAATCTGTTGTGAAATGCTACATTTGCATATTTAAAAATGTGTGTGACTATTTTGTATTCGGCTTATTTTTTTATTTTTAAGTTTGGAAGCGCAAATACTATTTGATATATATATATATATATATATATATATCTGGAACATGGCTGATATCTGCCAGTGTGATTGTCGGTGTTATTTTCATTTTTGTAAGTTACTTCTTAATTACAATTAATATAAATTACCTATACCTGATAATTTTGCATTTCTGTTCATTTTTGGAGGCTGCAAATCAAGGATATATCAAGATATTTTTATTTCCGAGAGTCGTTCTATTTTGCCCTTTTTTTTCATTTTATTGTTGATTATTTAATACTGAGTTTTCTGTTTTATCTATCGTAATTTTTGTGTCTATGATTCTCTCCCACTTTCATCATGGCTAATGTTGAATTTAGGTATTTACATTTTTATTGCTATATTTGTTTGTTTTGCTTGTTATAGCAGTTGCTTCTTTAATTATAACTGAAATTTGCTATTCATGTCTTCGATTTTATTCCACAAAGCCCGAAATTTGTTCTTGATTTTCAACTAAAAGTCGGTCGTGATCTCTCTGATCTTATTAGAACATAATTCCAGCTTGAGAATTAGTTTGTTTCTCTCAAATCTAATGTCAAACTTGTTTTCTTTAAACTACAATTCTATGATCACTTCCTATGTTATCGCTGATTATGAATTGCATCCTTAACGTTACTGACTTTGTCAGCTATTATGAAATCGATTTCATTGTTTTTATCTCTTCCATTTGGCCTTTTCTGAGTTCATTTATGGCCTCCTGGCTTTAAGTAAAAATGTATTCCTAATTGTCATTTTGTATTTCGCTGACAATTTCAACATTTCGCCTCAATCATTTCTCTTCTCTATTCCAAATTTTCATACATTAGCTATTCTCTCTCTCTTTTCTTGTCCCTACTTTTATCATTAAAGTGGTTATCAAAATGTAGTTTGTTTACTTCCTGTCTACAACATTATTTATGCTATCGTAAAACTATTCAATTTTCTCATCTAAATTTTTGGAAGTTGTTGCATGCACTAGGATGACATTTACATTGTATGTTTTGCATAATCTGTTTTCTATCCAAGCTGCTCGGCCGAAACATTCTACATTGACGTTATTTACTAAAACTCCTACGCCAACAAAAATCTTACACTACTTTCCTTTTATAATAAAGCAGATGTTCGTTTTTCTTTCATTTGAAAGTGATTATCTCCTTTGCGCACGCAAAGGGTGAAGTTGGTCACCTCCATCATTTGTAGTCTTCAGGCTTATTATATATAAGTTTTGTTTGATCGGAAGATCTTCCGTGGCCGAGTGGTCTGAGGTATGGAGAATCTAATAACGATTTTCTTAAATGGAATGCAGGTTCTTCTGACAGGAATTAAAGCTCCATATTTTTCGAAACAGATTTCTCGAATACTCAGTCCAGTAGATTTAATAAAAAATGTACTTTTTAATTATATATATATATATGTGTGTGTGTGTGTTTGTGTGTGTGTGTGTGTTTGTGTGTGTGTGTGTGCGTACTGTGAGTATCCGGCACGTATGATACCCATAAAATATTTAATAGAAGATGCAAGGTGTAACCTCTCGAAATGTTTGATAGGCCTACAGTCTTGTATCCCTACAACATATTTGATAGTACACAAGTTTATATATATATATATATATATATATATATATATATATATATATATAACGCGTTCTAAAATGGAACTAAATAAGCATATGCCCTATCGACAGGGTTTACAATAAGTTGACTGCATCCCCTAGAGAGGTTTACGACCAATGACAAAAGTTAGCATCTACCAAATAAATGGTAACAGACACAAATTCTGATATATATATATATATATATATATATATATATATATATATATATATATATATATATATGCATTAAAAAGTGTTCAATACAATTATATTGTAAAACCTTTGGATATTTTTCCTTTTTAAACGAGTTATTACTCGACCTAGGTTTCTACTATGTGGCGTCTTCAGGCAATTCGCAATAACTGATTTTACCGATATTTTTAAACGCTTACGTAACACTGATTTTTTATGAACGCGCAGTTGTCAAAATTAGAAGAAGTTATAACGTTTTCATTCATGGCTGTATGATACTAATAGGTATTTTATCGTATAGTTACATTTAATCATAATTTCTGTCCTTTCATGCAGCAATTCACGTTTGTTTAGAAATAACATAATAGCTAACTATGTTATTATGTTATTAGCTGTTATTCCCAAACAAAAATGAATTACGGACGCGAAATTGGACAAACTACCGTAGGTATATCCAAGACCTCGAGATGTTACACCTTGCAAATTATTCTATTACTATACTGTACGGGTATAATACGTGCCGGGTACGAGATATGAGAGTGCTAGCAGCAGGTTAAAATAACCAGCGTTGTTTTTATGGTCATGAAACCCAAATTTAGATGGGCTGATCGTCTTGTTCGCTTATAGGCCGCTCGCTTGCCGAAACAGGTGCTTTTAGATAGACTCGCACAAAGCAAGCATGTTCATTGCAAGCCGCAAAAATGATTCAAGGAGAACCATAAGAACATGATTAAGAAGGTCAACTCAGGCACCTGGGAACATCTTGCATTAGACGGTGGGTGGTGGAGAAATCTGAATGCTGCTGGTGTTGAAGAATTTGAGAACAGAGTTGCTCACGCTGAGCTGATACGATCTGGTAGATATATAGAAGATGGCAACCCTCCTCCCGAGAGGGGCAGAAAAAGTAGTCCCTTTTGTGTAATGAATTTGACCGTGTCTGCTTCTCAGGGACAGGACTCCTCGGTCAAAGACGAGGAAACAGAAACACTCAAAACTTTTCCTGCAGCCTTTGTGACAAAGTGTGTAGCCTCCAGCACTCAGCATCACAAAACTAAACAGAATGTAGTCGGAACACTCGCTTCTGCGCAATGTGGAATAGTGTACAAGTCACGTGCAGGTCTTATGAGTCATTTAAGACATCATCAACGTCACGAAAATCATACCTGATATGTTCGTTTGGGATTTATGTGTCGTACAGGTAGACTGACATGGTCACGAGTCGACTTTCACCATATCTATATACACAGGGTGAGATGGTTAAATTGTCGTATAAATTACTCAAAATAAAAATAACACTGACATCATATTTTAGCAGATGTATTTATCAAAATTAAAGAAAAATATCTTGAGCCATTAATGAGTAAATTTATTTAAAATAATTGCCATTGGCTTCAACCACAACCTCCAGACGACTTTAGAATCTCGTGCATTTCCTCTGAGAGGTTTTCTTGTTTAAGCTGGTGAATGCAGCTATAATCCTTGCCTTCAATTTATCTTCAGTGTTACAAAGAGTTTTGTTGGTTTCTCACTCCCCTGTGTCCTAAACATAATAATAAATGATTTTGCATTATCGGAAGTAAGGTGACCATATGTAAGGGGTCATGTGGTCGCAGAAATTCTCTGACATCCATGACTGAGTTCTCCTGTTTGTTTGGGATGGTGCAGAATCTTGTTACCAGACATAGGGTCTTTCACCAGCCACCCTTTTCACTCAGAAGCCACTCTTTACACTTAGAATAGCACTAATTCTTCAAGGCACTTGATGCAGGCCTTCGTGTTGAGTTTCAGGCCTTGTGGAAAGATGAATGGGGCATTACTTTGCCATCACTAGTGATTAATCTAAATACTATGATGTTGACCGGATATATCATCCAACTCTTTCTGAATCCTCGGAACTGTTCTCAGATTTACACACAAAGACTGCGAAATTAGCGGTTCCGGCGCGAATGCACTGTGCAAAAATTTATTCTGTTCCAATATAAACAGAGGAAATAAATTTATTCTGTTCCAATACGAACAGAGGGAAGAAAGGAAGATTGCAAACAAGCTGAAAATAAATATGCATTAAAAGATTGGAGGTGTAATTATTTTGCCAGAATCTAACCAGCAAGGTCAGACGGAGTTATCGAATCAGTCGGCCATTATTGACAAGCGGAAACAGCATGACTAACAGAGGTTCAAATGACGCAGCTGATAACAGTAAAAAATTTATTGTTTTGTACTTTTCTAACAAATTCATGTGGAATATAACCAAAACACCGCTGTGGAATATCAGAAAAGATTGTCAAAAACGCAGAAAAAGGGAATTTTGCGTATCTGAGAAATGATTAAATTGAGATTTCCTTGAGAAAGGAATTGGTGGCATAAAGGTCCCGTCCAAAACGGATAAAAAGAAAATGGTTTCATTGGTTAAACATAGGGAAAGGAAACAGAAAGAGCTGAAGTTGTGATTTCATTGGCAGCAATCGCCAGAGACTAGATTTGTTGACCAAAAGGAAAGAAGATGGAAAGAAATAACTCCGCCCCAAAGCTGGGTGGGGGAATGTTTTAACTAGGCCGCAAGGGCTAGAAACTAGATTTGCATAGACACCTGGTGTCCGTCATGCCCTGCACCAGTAAAACAGGGACAAGCATAAATACCGAGCCTCGGGGAGTTTCCAGTCTGCTCTCGGCCCAGAGATGTAACAACGAAGACAGGTGCCAAGCCACTGGGCGCCCGCCGTAGAGCCGGCCGTCTCCCATAGTGTTGCTAGCTGGAAATGTACAGAGATACTGAATTGTCACACCGTTGGGTTCCAACCGTAGAGAAGCCTACCGCTGACCGAATCGAAAGCATATAATGTCTTGAAACGACCAACCAGACTTAAAGACAAACAAGAAGATATTTTGCAGATAAAGTCTTAAAACGACCAACCAGAATGAAAGACAGAAATGAAGTGATTTTGCAGTTCAAGTCTTGAAACGGCCAACCAAATTTAAAGAGAGACAAGACGTGATTTTGCAGACAAAGTTGTGACCCAGCTCGGCTCGATGAGCCAGTCCAAAGTACGGAACCAAAGACGTCTTACCGCCGTTGCCAGCTTTACCCATCACACTCAAAAACAATTCTTCGGCAGTTTCCATAGAGCTTCGTTGTGAAACGAAACAAGGACATTTTGAATCGTCACAACGTTAATCTCCGATTGGAGTGAAGTGATATCGCCAAGCAGAGACTTCAATTAATGATAAGAAAAAACAACGCTTCGCAAATTACTACTTAGAGAAATTGGTCAAAACTTCCGTTCCATTGCCAGCTTGATAGGAACAGGGTTTGGGAAGAAGACGAATGGTGATTGTTTTACTCTATTTTCTTTTTGTATATAAAGACTTTTCTACAACTGATTCAGGTGTCATTCTAATTATTTTGGTGCCATTTCGATCTGAATTGTGCACGCGAATCCAGCTTGGTTTGACTTGGTGGAGAAACAGCTAGTGAGAATTCCACAGGACTCCCTTGAGATCAAAGTTCACAACTTGTGCAAGGGAGATCACTGTTGGAAAAGTCAAAGTGAAGACCAGCTACTGAATCAACGCCATCAACGACCGGCCGCGGGAGGCGTCACCCATGAAACTTCGATTCTTATTTTAAAAGTCGCATAATATATATATATATATATATATATATATATTTGTTAAATATAAAACTTTAATCCAAAAGAAAAAAGCAGGAAGGTAAATCCCAAAGACCCGATCCTAATTAATATTAATTACATCAATATTAAAACTGATCAAGGTGGAGGGCTCAATGTAATTAATATTTAAATTACAGAGCCAATTATAAAATAAAATAAATTTCAATATTCAAATCAGTTGTATGGCCATTTCTACATCAAATCCCTAAGAGAAATTTCACGCATCATCGGCAACTTCTTTATTTCAAAATAAACCGAGATATGTTACCGGCGGAAGTTAAAAAAATATACATCACAGAAAAATTAAAGGGGTGGGATTAATAAACCAGCTTTTGTGACGACATCCACGGACGAGAACATCACGACCTGCATTAACGACCAAACTAACCGGCCAGCCGGGTGGCAGTGTCACAACTGGATCGTCACGGGCGTCAACGAGAACGTGCTGCACATTGGACGGCCAGTCCGGCCTGATGTGTTATACTTGTATATTTGTGTGTGTGTGTGTGTGTGTGTGTTTGTGAGGGCGTGTGTGTGTGTGTGTGTGTGTGTGTGTGTGTGTGTAAGGGTACATTTGTTGAATTTATTAATTCATTATATTCCTTAAGTAAAAGCTTTTTTCATTTTTATTACTTTTCATTACTTTTAAATTGAGTTAAGAGTTGTAAGCTAAAATTTAGCCTTGTCTGATTCTAAGAAATGGAAGGTGAAAGATAAAGGAAAGAAAGAATTGACAGAAGTGGAAAGGGGTGGTTGTCAGGGAAGTAAGCTAAGAAAAAAAGAAAGGAAAGAATAGAAAAAGCAAAAAAGAAAAATTAATCTCCATAGAAACGTTAACAGACGTGTTGACAAATAAATCATAGCAGGTTTCGGTTTAAATAAATGGGATGAAGTTATTAGAATAAATAAATAAATAAATAAAATTTTGGGGGAAAACATTGACATATAATTTAAATATAAAACTAGATATAAAATAAAAATAAAATTTATAGAAAATTAACAAAATTTATAAAAACATCGAATAAAATAAAATATAAAACATAATAAATATAAAAATATATAAAAAATATATAAAAAATTTTTTATATTTATTATGTTTTATATTTTATTTTATTCGATGTTTTTATAAATTTTGTTAATTTTCTATAAATTTTATTTTTATTTTATATCTAGTTTTATATTTAAATTATATGTCAATGTTTTCCCCCCAAATTCTATTTATTTATTTATTTTTTCTAATAACTTCATCCCATTTATTTAAACCGAAACCTGCTATGATTTATTTGTCAACACGTCTGTTAACGTTTCTATGGAGATTAATTTTTCTTTTTTGCTTTTTCTATTCTTTCCTTTCTTTTTTACTTAGCTTACTTCCCTGACAACCACCCCTTTCCACTTCTGTCAATTCTTTCTTTCTTTTATCTTTCACCTTCCATTTCTTAGAATCAGACAAGGCTAAATTTTAGCTTACAACTCTTAACTCAATTTAAAAGTAAGTTTTTCCAAAAACCTAAAAAAAGACATTGATTTCTGTCTACTTTCTTATTAATCCCACCCCTTTAATTTTTCTGTGATGTATATATTTTTTTTTACTTCCACCGGTAAAAGATCACGGTTTATTTTGAAATAAAGAAGTTGCCGCTGATGTGTGAAATTTCTCTTAGGGAGTTCATGTAGAAATGGCCATACAACTGATTTGAACATCGAAATTTTTTTTATTTTATATATATATATATATTGGTGGTCATTAAATTAAAGCAACCTACTCTCAAAAAATCACATTTCAATCTAGTCACAACACATTACATTGCGTTTAGACATGGTTCTCTTAACATTTCGGTCTCTCATAGAACCCCATTACAAATTTACGAACTGCGTCTGCTATTCGGTGACTGTTATTGTCATATAGCAATGTTTTATGCCAACGCAAGATAATATCCCGTTTGATGATGGATGTCTTTATGTTAACGCCTCTGTAACCTCTCTGAAGATCGCTCATATGAGCCGAAAGCATAATAAAAATATTCAAATATTGGAAAATTTTTGTCTTTATTTTCACCTGAAATTAAAGCCAAAATACGATGTTTAGAATCGCTCATGATTAAGCATAATAATAGAAATTTATTGTCTGTTATATTTAACAATATATGTTTAGAAATATATATATATATATCAGGAAAGATAAAATCCTCACTCAATCACAACTGACCACGCCTGTTGCTATTGTGGTTCCCGTAGCAATTAGTCTTTATACAGAAAGGGGTTATCAGCCCAACTGGTTTTGAATCTAGAATTTTTCTTTTCTTAGTCCGATTGACAACCAAGTCTAAAGTTCTCATTGTATGCTTTTATTTAAACCATTAAATATTAACACATATTTAAGCCAAGATTCATTCATATTTTCTCATGGTTATTTGTGCAAAAGTTAACGCAACAACCACGAATGCAATTTGAACTCCTCACGCCGATCTCCCTTTACGCGCTCACACCTACACGTATATATGTGTGTCTATATGTGCTGGGTATACCCCACACTATTATCTCTTCCATTTTTATAGATAACGTTTTGCCTGTGGTGGAAAAAAAGTGGATACGTTAAGTAATTCTTTAAGCCAATATGTTATTTAAACAACATTAAATCATGTTTTGAAGAAAATAATCATAATTCTTCTTCTCAATGACAAAAAACTCTGGGGGGTCGACGAGAGCTTCATGAGTTGTTAAATGTTTTGACAGGTGAAATCCTGAACGATAAGGACTGAACAATTTCAAGTAGTTGATTATATCTTTTGCAGGTTTTTTTCTTTTTGTTTATCAGAAATCGTCTCTTCAAATCTAAGAATCCACCATCTCTGGGTGGGGTCCTAATTTTAATTTAAAACGCACTGGTTATCCTTACTCTATTTTTTTCCTAATTGCTTAGTGTTCTTAGTCAATTTTGTTTTTATCTCTTCATATAATTGGCATCTCCAAAATAGTGTTACGACGATAGGTTCACGGGAAATTGAAATTGTTTATACTTGTGGGATTTTAGCAAATTGGATTGATATATTCGGGAATTTAGTTAAAGCTGATGCACTTAAGAGTTTAATGTTTGGGTGTTTCACAGTGAGTTAATGGTGAGAGGCGTTCTTTTGTACGCTCCTAATGCTGTGTAGAGTGTTCAAACCTAATTGGATACATGGCAGTTGTGGCGTTCTGGTAAAACGAATTGAGCTTAGTGAACCTCAAGAAGAATGTGTTCGTCTTGGTGATGTACCCAAGGAAATGACGGATAGCACAATATACTTTATATTCCTCGCAACCTACCACCTTCACTTGCATTCATATTACACACATTATTCATCATAACCAGTAACACACTATCTTGAATGGCTTTCGAGTTTTGTATTAGGCAAATTCTCAATTATCAAGTGTCTTCTCAATTATCAAATCCTTCTAAAAGGCTAGCTTAGTAACTACCCTGAAAGTGGTTACTAACAGCCAACCGCACGATCAACGAAAGTTCTTCGTTCTATTCTATTTCTACTTTTCATAAATGATCTATCTCCGATCATTTGTGACTATGCTGATGTTAGGACGGAGCACCTCCAAAACTCTAGATGAGCAGAGCTTGGCTGCTGATCTCACCTCTGACCTAAGTGCTATTAGCTAAGAGAGTGAAAAAAAAAAAAATGGCCGGTCATATTCAATATCTCGAAAACCAAACTAGTGGCATTTTGACATCACCGATCGGACCCAGAACTTTCACCAATTACGATGAACAGATATTCCTCGTGGGAGACCTCATGACTTAAGCGTCTTTTGAAACTTAAACCTCGACCGCAAATGGAACACGAACATACGACACGTCGCTAAAGATACTGGAAAAATTTCAGTTTTGTGTTCCATTCCTGTAAATACCTGATTCCTCTTTACATTACTAGAACTAGATCACGCCTTGGAAAGTGTTCAGATGAACTCCATTCCTTAACTCCACCATTTTTAACTTCATCGCTAAGACCTGCCATTCTACGCGCATTATAAGAAACCATTATCAATCTATTTGTATTTCATTTGTAAGTTCCATTCGAATAGCTTCTTCCCTTGAACCACTACTTTTTGGAACCAACTCCCAAGAAGATGCTTCCTCGATCATTAGAATCTTAATCTGTTCAAGTCTAAGGTTTACTGTTATCTTCCGTATATATCCGCACAAACTGTGTCTCTAACTCTGTAACAATCTACTTCAAGTGGCTCTTGGACCTTGTACAAAATTTTTAAAAAATCTGCATTTACATAGGAATAACATTTTTCATTACCCGGAGGGTTTCATTCAGAAATACATTTTTGAACATGTTTTTTTTTTATTATTTATTTAGAATCAAACCTCGTCACTAAGAAAAACGCCACTAAGATACTTAATAAGTTTAACTTAGTCTGGCACAAGGCAGAACATTTAAACATAGACTTTTAAAAAATACTGATGTTCTGCTTATTTAACCTTCTGCATTCAAATCAGAAACCTATATTAATTACAAGTTATATTCCATTGTGAAAAGACCGAACAATATAAAGTAACAATGTAAAATAAATTGAAATAGACAAATGAAGCTATAAAAATCTGTAAAAATGCCAAGAATGTATTTCTTTGAAGAATAAAAGACTTGACTTTCTAATATCATGATTCCTACAAAAAAAAATAAATAAATAAATAAAGGCTAATCATAAACACCCACTGATTATTATTTGGGTGTATCAAAAGTATATGCAACTTTTAAAGACCTTTGGAGAAAATCCCATGTACACACTTAAGTCTTTCACTCCATCATATTATTGATATTATCATTTTATATTAGAGAGTATTCATATTTTTTACATTCCTTGACTCTAAATTTATTTTATGTACACATCATAAAACTGTCTCTTCTGCCTCGGCTATGGGCGAAAATGCGACGTAAGCTGAAATATCTTACTTTGGTTGGCAACCAATATAAAAAAAAGAAAACTTTGAATTCAAAACTGATATAAACGAGCTTACACGTGATGAAAAATTACATAAGACAAGGCGATGCAATATTTGAAAAGTGATGAAATAGCATAGAGCAAAAACAAAAAAGACGCTCTTACACACTGGCTTATGAAACTACTGGGCACTGGATAACGTACATTTTAATACTTAACGAAAACCAGCAAAAATAACCCGAAATATATAATTTTTTCACAAAACACTTCTGTTGTATTTGAATTAAACTGGAAAGTCACCAGACATTAATATATATATATATATATATATATATATATATATATATATGTGTGTGTGTGTGTGTGTGTGTGTGTGTGTGTGTGTGTGTGTGTGTGCATGTATTAAGACCTTGAATAAATTCTCGCTGTTTTACAACATATGGCGTTCCCAGAACTGTGTACGCTTAATTTCAGATGCTAACGCACCTATAAGGATGTCCTGGAAGCAAGCTTGAAATTCAGTGTATGCCATTTCGTCAAAATGTAAATAACATTGTTTTTTATAGCGATAAACATCTCAGATTTGGTGCTAAGTAAAGTATATTTGCAGAGAATTTTACTGCACAACATTATTAAAAACACTGCAACTGAAGCACACAGAATTGTTGTCGAGACTTACGACAATCATGCTCTTTCCGAAATAACATGCAAAACTTTGTTTAGACTCTTCAAAAAGAATGTTGAAGACAAAAAATGTTCTGACACACCGAAAAAGTTTGAAGACAAAGAATTGGAGGTATTACTTCATGAAGACTTATGTAAAACGCAAGTTGAGCTTGCAGAATCATTAAGAGTTGATCACACAACAGTTTCAGAATGTTTGAAAGTATTGGGAATGACTCAAAAGCAAGGACATTGCGTGCCGTACGAGTTGAAGCCGAGAGACGGCGAACCTGTGAACAGCTTCTTCAATGGCAGAAAAGAAAATGTTTTTGTATTGTATCGTCACCGGCAATGAAAAGTGGATACATTGCGATAACTCTAAGCGTAGAAGATTATGGGGTAAGCCCGGCCATGCATCAAAATTGGCGGCAAAGCCGAATATTCATGGTTCGAAATTTCTGCACTACATTTGGTGGTATCAGCTGGGTGTAGTTTATTATGAGCTGCTTAAACTAACCAAAATCATCAAAGGAGATCGCTATCGACTACAACTGACACTTTTGAGCAAAGCATTGAAAAAAACAAAAACGGCCGCTATACGAGCAGAGACACGAAAAAGTGATTTTGCAATATGACAACACTAGACCACATTTTACAAAACGAGTGAAAATCTACTTGGAAATGTTTAAATGTGGAATGTCTTACCCCAACCGCCGTATTCGCCAGACATTACCCCGTTCGATTATCACTTGACAAATCGACGGCACTTGGCCTGGCTTAGCAGCACTTTCATTCTTATGAAGAGGCTAAGAATTGGGTCGATTGGTAGTTAGCCTCAAAAGACATGGAATTCAAATATTGCCAGAAAGATCAGAAAAATTAGTGGCAAGTATAAAGGACAATATGTTCAGCGACATGTATCTTACTAATTTTTGTAAACAAAACATTATTTTCATAAAAAATTAGCGAAGACTTATTCAATATCCTAGTATATATATATATATATATATATATGTGTGTGTGTGTGTGTGTGTGTGTGTGTGTGTGTGACTATGGTACTACTGGTACAGTGTAACCCAATACGTGGCCGAGTTATTGACGACTAAACTGGATCTCCCACGAGGATTTTTTAGTGATGAGAGTTGCTACATATCCAACAAAACCAATCAAAAACTGGATGGATCCAACACAGGTGTGGTATGTAGATTCATTGGGTTTGAGTTTATGCATGCGGTAAATGAAATAGGAGTGCGGGATCCATAAGCCTTCTTTAAGGTATCCATCTATAAGAAAGACAACTCCGATGTAACAACTGTGACTTGACACCATCCAATGATATTGATTGCTTCTTTTTGATTACATGATGTCTTGTTTTGAGCGTTCAATTCACAACTTTAAAAATTTATACGATATCAGAAGTTGCAATAGATTTTTGCGATAATATTTCACGATGGCCAGACACGAAAATGAGTTGATAGCTCCCATATATATATATATATATATATATATATATATATATATTAAAGAAGATAAAATAGCAACTGATGTTCCTTTTAAATTTATGGAGATTGTAGTTATCAGAGAAACAAACAAACAGAATAGAGTTCCATAGACGGAAGTGCGAGAAAAGAAACTATTCAAGTAGAAGTGGGGTTACATTTAAGTATTTTAACGGCAAATGGGTGGGACCTAGATGCCAATTTAATAGCACGCTTAAATTCCCGTGGACGAACTACAAGGGTAAAAGCTCATCAGAGCTGTTGCTATGAAAATATTTGTGAAAAAAACCAAAGGGAACCCACGTTACGTCGGTGAGAAAGTGACTGAAATCGAGATGCCAAAATAGGACCGATTACATTGCAGATCCTTCTTTAAATTTTATCGAGAACTTAGCGATGAATAGCAGAATCACCCGATCAGATATAGTAACAGTATTCAATACACAAACGAATGGTAGATTTATAAATGTGCAAGATGGATTCTGACGAAAAAAAACCGTGTGACTCGACATAGAGACCTAACCTTTCTAGCAGTAGATACTGCTATAGATCCGATATATTCGTTCCACTTCAGGTCAGTTAAAAAAGAGGCACAGTGTGTTCTTATTGATAATGTATATGGTCTATATTAATACAATTATGGTGTACCTATTATTTTAGATGTTATAATGACAGATAAGATATTGTGGTTCTGATTGTTTTGAGACCTATTTTCACTGAGCATCGATGTCACAGAAACTACTCTCAGAAGATTGGAAAATGAAAGAATATCTGACTTTCATGATCAAATCTGATTCAAGCGTTCCAAGAATGATGACAGGACCTCTGGAATAAAGCCCAGAAACCAACGACTATCAAACTCGAATTCACGCCGAGTGCGTTGGACAAAGTCGTTAACCAGTGGTCACTTCCGGCTAGCGATTTGTGTATTTACATGTGCTCAGTACACACGCACTTAGAAATTATTCATTGCCTGTGAAGATTAGCCAAGCTTTTATAAATATCATTAACTAACATTCGCTTCTCTCTATATACATATGAAATCTGTCCGAAAATAATTCAGTCACGATTAACGAATGTTATCCTACCTAGGGCAATGGTACGATACTTATGGCATCCAGATAGACGTCGTACACTAAATAGCTATAAGATGACCTTGTCAAGGTCAGTGGTTGTGACAGCTATTTATCACTAATTAATATAGCTATGGAAATAGGCTTGTACAAATGTTCGTTATCTATATATCTGAAATAGAGCAGGGAGTAATTTGTTCATTAATGTGAAGTGAACTTAAATAGCTTCTTTCAGAATTGAAAGTAAGTTCTCCGTTTTCTGTTTCTCTATCAATCCTCTTGGTGATAAGTATGTGTGATCAATATTTATATATAAACAGTTATCTCAACCGAGCGATGTAACTGTAAACCTTTGGGTTTTTAAAACTATTTAATTAATTTTTACTTCAATTGGTTTTTTGACAAGAACTTATTTTTCTTTTGTAGTATTTTGTCTCTTTAAGGTTTCTTTCTTTTTTTTCTTTTTTTTTCTTTTCGTCATTATTCTCAACTTTCGACCTGCTGCCATTTTTCTTCTGTTATCTTCTTTTTCTCTCTCACAAACAGACACCCACTCTCTCTCTCTCTCTCTTTAAAAGTTTTTCATTTCTTTTTCTGTTTATAGTACTGTCGTTCAGTTTAGAATAATCTGACTGCATTGTTTCTTTTACACTTCTTTTTCTTCTTGTCATTCTTCTTACCATTCTTCCTGTTTCAATTCTTCTTTTCACAAATCTTTCTTCTCACTCTTCTTCCTGTTGCCATTCTTCTTCTTGTTCTTGTTCTTCACGTCATTCTTCTCACTCTTCTTCTTATTGCCATTCTTCTTCTTCTTCTTCTTCTTCTTCTTCTTCTTCTTCTTCCTCTCTCTCTCTCACACACACATACGCTCTCTCTCTGTTTCTCCAGATTAGTTGTTTTTCCTTATCTTTTTATTTATTTATAGCCCTGTTTAGAATAGACAGACTGTCTTCTCTGCAGAGGAGAAAATTTCCTCTACAAAAGGGGCCACCTATCATGTCGATCCTTATAGCTTCAAATATAAAGGACCAAAACTCATCTATTGCTGAACCATTAAACAACCAATGTTTACCTACTCACGAACCAAGTAAATAAAAGTGACCAGTATTTACCTATAACCGCAACTAGTATATGTGCTTCTGGATTCAAATATAAGCGAACAGTGCTTGCCTACCACTGAACCAAGCGGTTGCATCTGAACTCAAATATAAGTGACAATGTTTGCCTATCCCAGAACCAAAAATCAATGAAAAACAAATACAGACATTAAAAATGCTAGTACTTTCTCTCCTTTCTTTTTTCATATCCCATTCTCCGATGAAGCTTTAATAAAAGGGAAATATGTTGGATTCATAAACATTTCCTATTTGTTATTTAATCATCATTCTATCGGATTTGATCGCATTTCTTTTTTTCTTTCACCACTCCGTGTCATTGTTTTTTATTTTATTTATTTTTCTTTATCATTTCATATTTTCTTCTATTTCAACTGCCATTCTCTCCCTCCTACCCTCTGCTGTTGTTTGCTTCTCTATTTTAATATCATTTTTTCTTAACCGCCTCTTCCCGCCCCGTGTCACCAATTATGCAAAATAGCCCTTGATTTAACTACACACCAGAATCCATGCATAATCAGTGCAGATGTCTTTTGCAAGCATTTCCGCCAAACAATCATGCTGCTGACATCTAGCCAGCAACAATCAGGGAAAGCCCTCTTCTGTCTTCCGGAAACCCTTGACCCGGGTCAAGATGAACGCTTAAGAGACTTCAGAATGGCTAAAAGCAAAATCACTAGTCCATTCATGTCCAGAACTGAATTTCATTTTGTCCAGCTGACAGAACACTGTGTCGCTAACGCAGTCATTCTTCTTGAATAAATTAGGCGTGCTTTGTTGGGTACATAAGTAGTTTGTTCTAAATATTCGTTTTATTGTTTAACTAGTGAATTTAACGGGTATGAAGGGCAAGATTTTGCGCTGCACATCTTTGAAAAGTATGGCCTTCATAAAGGAAAGAAAGAAGATATTTTTGTCGCAAACTTTACATTGTTTAGTGTTGGTTTAGTTTTTAACGGATCTCTGAAACAGAAAACTTGTTTCAGATTTGGTTTACTCGAAACAAATCAAGTAACAATGTCTTGAATCTTCTTCTTCTTCTTCTTCTTGTACCATATCCATACAGGACGTAGGCGATCATAGACTTCCATTTCTCCTATCCTATGTTACTTTTATTATTTTCCTCTTGGTATCTCTTCCAAGCCCCGCTCCGCCAATCCATTTTTTTTAAAAAAAGAATTATTTGTAAATTTATTGATTTTTGTATATGAAACTGTGCAGATACGAAAAATTTCAAATGATCTATGACGACAGAAATTACATTTAAATTCACAAAATTTGGCCACAGTAGCTAAGCAGGTTAAAGCGTGCAGGGTTTAACGGTAGCTCTGCCATGCACTGCCAGAGAACGAAAATCTTTCTTTAACAAGAACTATTTCTGTAGACGAAAATGAACATATATACTGTTTAAGAAATAAACAGGGCGTCTACTTAAATACTTGTATCCACTAAAAATAAATTTTAAAGTGATATATATTAATTCAAATTTTATTATAGTGGACACTTGTATTTAAAATTGAAATCTCATTTTATTTTAGATAGTATTTATTACCTCTATCGACATGTGCATTCCAGAAATCTTAATAAAGAAAACTTATGTTTTCTCAACTACGAGTGCCCACTTTAATGACACTTGAAGTCATAAAAATGTCGAATTGAAAAATCTTTAAAATTACTTTGTTTATATTTCGGATACGAAACTGAGTAGATATGGGCTTTCAACAAATGTATCTGAATGAAGAGGATGTGCATTACTTAAAAAGTAAAAACTTAACTGCGTGACCAAGCGGTAAAACACATCGGATAAATCAGAAGAGAATGCATTTTCTTTATTTAGATTTTTTTTCATGTACATTACGATAGATGTTTGCCCTTCAGTGCTTCTTTCATTGAACCAAAGAGATGGAAGTCTGAGGACATTAAGTCAGGTGTTGATGAGGAAATGAAAACTGCCGTAAAGAATTAACTATATCAACAGCTATCTGACTTAGTATCCTCAGCTAAAATACAAGCCCTCATTCGTAGATGGAACATAGCTGTTGAAAGAACTGGTGACTATGTTGAGAAGTAGGAATGTGAACTTGTGATGTATAGCTATATTATGATGTAAGATATGTTTGATTGTTTTTTGTAATTTCTTATGTAATAAAATATATTGCATTAATTATTAAATCACTCACGTACATCGATCATTCATTTATTTTTTTAACTACGACTAAATAGTAGACATACTGAACTTTCTAGATTTGATTGTTAACCCTCTAGGGCCATTCGTATCATATTTGATACAGTATGAAAACAAACCTTGAAAGAAATATTTTCCTGAAAAATTTTTTAAGAGAAATATTTTATAAATTTCAAATGAAAGCAGTACTGACTGCTCAGTCAATGAATACCAAATGTTTCCTTATAGGGAAATACCAAATGTTTCCTTATAGGGAAATACTGTATCAAATATGATACGAATGACCCTGGAGGGTTAATAGATAGATAGATAGATAAACAGACTGAGATTAACCCTCTAGGGCCATTCGCATCATATTTGATACAGTATGAAAACAAGCCTTGAAAGAAATATTTTCCTGAAAAATTTTTTAAGAGAAATATTTTATAAATTTCAAATGAAAGCAGTACTGACTGCTCAGTCAATGAATACCAAATGTTTCCTTATAGGGAAATACCAAATGTTTCCTTATAGGGAAATACTGTATCAAATATGATACGAATGGCCCTAGAGGGTTAATCAGTCTTGGAGAAGCTAAACTACAATTGCAAAATCGTGAAAAACGTGATGGGAACCACTTCATTATCTTGTCAAAACTGAAGGATGAATTAATATGATATATTATTTTGCTCCAAGGTTACATCCAATGGTGGCATCCTACCGCTTCGCGCGAACCAATTCTTAAGAATATGAAATCTTAAAGCTCCGGATTATTCGAAAATAATCGTGTATAAAAATAGTCAAAAACACAATTGATACCATTGTTGTAAGTTCTGCTGAGGCTGAAAAAGAATTTCTGTTATGAACATAATTAATTCTGACAAAGGAAACCGTCTTAAAGTTGAAAAATGTGGCAAGTATTCTAATCATAAATTTGATAAGTCTTCCATTGGATCATTGAGGGGGCAGTGCTACATTTTGAATGTGGCTAAAAAACCGTAGCAACGCTGGTGTCACTAAAGAAAAACTGCACCAAACTTTTGAACAGAAATATAATAGCAACAGAATTTCAATCTGGAAATATCTTAATAAATAAATATTTTCTTTAAAATTATCAAAACGATTTAATTTTGTTTTTGATATTACAAAGTGATTTGTTTCTATTCTCATATTGAAAAAATAATAAACAGAATATATTCCTAAAGATTACCTGCCTTTATTACCGTTTCCTGGTAATTTGAGATATCATTATTGGTTATATCTGTAAATCACTTCCGAAGTTTTGATCATAATGTCAACATCTAATATAAAACCTATTTTACTTCAATACAAGGGGTATTGAGTGAATGAACAAATTAATCTCTTTAGTTAGATAATTATCTGTTTGTAATTTATGGAATATTCAATAACACTGGTTTTCTTTGATCGTTTCTCCACTATTTCTTGTTCTTTGTAGCTCTTAGTAAAGTTTGTCTTTCTGCTATCTCTCCATTAATACACGTCCATTACGTAAGTAATGTGTTGCTTTTCTCTGTCCTTCGTGCCTTCAATATTTTCCGTGAGTGTCAAATTTTATAAGCCTTCTTTCTTTATTGTGCTTTAGACATTTGAGCTGTATAAGTGTTATTTTGAGTATAAGTGTTATTTTGAGTATAAGTGTTATTTTGAGTATAAGTGTTATTTTGCTTCCATTTTAATAAAGTACGTCGTTTGAAGGTAAGCTTCTTTTTTTTTTTTTTTTTTTTTTTGGTGAAAGATATTAGAATGATCCAGAACATGTAGTGGAAGGAGACCGCTCGTATACGAATAGAAAATTAATTCAGTAAATTCACAAAAATAGAAAAGAGCGTAAACTCTTCAATCTTTACAGTGAAGCAATCCTGGGAGAATTAGAAGTACTACCAGAATTCATTATTGGTGGTCACAATCTTATCAACATAAGATATGCAGATGGCCGTGTTGATAGCAGACATAGAAAGGAAACTACAGGAACTCTCACAGAAGGGAGTAACGGAAAGCGAGAAGAAATCATCAGTTGTAAGACTGAATGCATAGTTGTCAGCAAAAAAAGCAGCACAGCATGCGAATTACAAATTGGAAATTGGATATCATAGGTAGGAATTATTAAACAAATAAATCAAATCTTCTATTCAGTTTAATGACCATATGTATACTGACGTAGCAGATTCTATCAGTGGCGTGGTTTTCCATTGCCATCTCCACGGTTTTGAATTAGGAATTCCTCTTCTCCAGAATTGCGGGTACACAAGGAGTTATAACCTAGTATATACTTTTACTTAATCCATAGTTGGTGAGGTGGAGAAATGATTAATTCTCGATTTTGAATTCAGAATATCCCTTCGCCTAGACTTGATGCTACCCAAGGCTAGAGAATCTTATTACTTTATTTACATTTTTCAGACTAGTTTCTTATCCTTATTGCCATGTTTACAACGTTTCGTCAAAGTTGTACGCTCCGGCATTCTTCAGGCGATGAAAATTTCTAACCATTTATTTCAATTACTTTAATACTACTTCCTTGTTTACCTTATCATCGAGCATTTTAAATTTTCGGCCCTTTTCAAGACCAGATTTCGTAGTCTGGGCTAGAAATTAATTCTAATTTTAGAGATTTTATAGTTAGTGAACTGAGAAAAAATATGAAGTAAAAGGGGTTTGAGAGTGGTCAGGAATTTAAGCATGATTTACAAACAGAATATACCTATTATATACAGAACAAATATTTTTTTACCGAGCTCTGTACATTCATACATTGATGAACAGATACCATCGGAAATATAAGTCGGAAAATAAGATTTTACCATTTAATTTGTTTATTTAATTAATTTTATTTATTTGTTTACACGTACATTCACCCCCATATATATATATATATATATATGTGTGTGTGTGTGTGTGTGTGTGTGTGTGTGTGTGTGTGTGTTTGTGCGTGCGTATGCATGTGTGGATGAGGCTATCATATTTGCATATTATATATAGCTTCATTCACATGTAAAAATGTAAAATTTATATATATATATATATATATATATATATATATATATATATATACTAGCAGTATAGCCCGGCATTGCTCGGATATAATGAAAGCTTTAAAACTAATCCATGGTTCTGGAGCTCAGACTCTTTGAACGTTGGCACGAAAGATTGAAGCAATAGTTGTTTCCAGTTTAAGCGAAACCGTAGACTGAAAGAAAAATGAATAGATTTTGATTTTGATTTCCTGGTATCGATATCAAATAAGATTTTTTTTGTCGTAAACTGAATTTTGAAGGCTAAATAAGTCCGCTGAGTAAATGGTATCATGGCTGAGACTAAGAACTACAATTATACCTACTTAGAGCCAAACACGAAACAAAAACTAAAATTAAAAGGCTGAAAAATACAGACATACAGGCAGATCAACAGACACACATTCAAACATCTTGCCTTATATATATATATATATATTATCGATTTTCTGCACTATTGTAAGAAATGCCAACTTGAAACTTCTAAATATCGTTTCTTATGTCTTTGTCTATGAGTGTATCAAATTTGATTAAAATCGGACCGCTCCTTATATAACCCAATTTTTTGATTATCGATTTTCGATATTTATCGGTAGTACCTCGACACAAAACCTAGCTAAGAACACTCGCAGACGCTTATAGTACAACTGTGTAAATTTTCAAGAAAATCGGTTCAGCCGTTTCTGAGTCTATAGGTAACGGACACACACACACACACACACACACACACACACACACAGAGACAAAGTTCCATTTATAAATAAGTTTAGATATATGTATTTATGTATAAATAAAATAAAATTTGTCACTTAGCTGATTAATGTTACATTCAGTATCTCGACTCCAGAGTTTCGTAGAGGAACCTTTTTACTGTTGTTTCAGCAATTGACTACAATTTTTGTCATTTTTCGTTATCTTTATTCTAAATTGAATATATTTTTTTGGTACGCCAGTTGGGATTCTGTTATTGATGTTAAGTTGATTTTTCGTTTGTGTATGTAAGTGTGTGTGTGTGTGTGTGTGTGTGTGTGTGTGTGTGTGTGTGTGTGTGTGTGTATGCGTGTGTTTATCTGCAAGTCTGCAAGAGTGTTTGTATATATATATATATATATATATATAAAGAGGGAGAGAGAAAGAGAAAGAGAAAGATTGTTTTAAGATTCACACCGTATAGCAGACATACCATTCCATCTACGTTAGCATCAGCTTATCTACTTTCTGTATGTATCGCAGATTTTATTTCCCCGATTATTATTCATGCGTCTGATCGATCTTTTTCTCTGTTGTGCAGCACTTCTCTTATGTTTTGGTCAGTATTTCTATGATGTCATGTATTCTTTTGGTTTCTGCCAAATGATATGATCCCAAAATAATGATATCTGTAATTAAAAATATGTAAAGCTTTTCATTGCTATTTGAAGACTTATCATATGAGTTACTATCCAAAACAATTGTTTCTATCTTAACAATATCAAAATAATTACAACCACATTCCCAACGATCCAAAACAATTAATTTTATCTTAACAATATCAAAATAATTACAACCAGATCCCAAACTGTTATGGATATGATCAGAACCAAAATATTCATGACAATAATAATTTTGAAACAGGTATATATAAAATAAATTGCCAGAACTGCTCCTCACAATACATTAGAGGAACTTGCAAAATTAAAAATAAAACATATCTATAAACACAAATAGGATCTTATACGCACCAATTTATCAAATACATTGGACATATATAAAAATAAATTCAAACACAACTTCAATCTAAGGAATACTTCTTCTTCTTCTATGTGCCCTGTCCCTTCAGGACGTAGGCGATCATGGCTCTCCACGTCTCCCTATCCTTTGTGGCTCTTAGTATGTTTGCTCCTGTTGCTCCTGGCAACCCCCGTTCCGTCATCCACCTGATCAGACCCTGCAAATATGTTATCCGCTGCCTTCCTCTGTCTCCTTCCTTCTATCTGTCCAGTCAGTATCAGGTTCTCCGGGCTCTCCTTCCTCATTGCATGTCCCAGGAACTTCAGTTGTCTCTTCCTGATGCTCAGCATCAATTTCCTTTTTGTTGCCATTCTTTCTAACACCTCGTCGTTGCTTGTATGCTCAGTCCACGATATCCGTAGCATCCTTCTGCAGAACCACATTTCGGCCGCCGCCAGTTTTGTCCTCATTTTCGATGATATTGTCCAGCATTTACTAGATTTGTTAAATTAGAAAGTAACTTGGTTATACAGAAAATACTACCGCGATCGGACCTTATCAAAATATAAATCAGAGTCTTGGGTTTTTCAAGTATCATAGTTCCTGAAATAATTAATCTTTTTCCAAGCCAACACGCATAACTATAAAAATGTAAAAAAACTAAAAGAAAACGGTAAAATGAATAACTTTCTATTATTTAAAAAATTAATCCCAAACTTTAAAAAATATTAACATTAATTACATCAGTAATAATACTCACTTTTGTTTATTAGATATGAAATTACGCCACTTAGTATGCTCCATAATTTACCTAGACACTTGTGTTAATCTGATGTATATGCATGAGCATTCTTAAATTTAAAAAAATTGCAAAATAGGATCCTTAATTTGCCTTGATAAAGTCCATTAGAAATTCTGAATTAAAAAACGTGTAGAAGACAACGAGAAAACACTCCACTATTCTTTTAATGATCAGTTTGCAGATATGAAAGTGATTGAAGTTGTAGAGAGACGTGATCGCCTACCTCTTGATGGAAAAGGTCTTAAAAATTGCTAAATTGTTCTAATGCTGCAATACATTTTAAGAGATATTTGAGGAATCCTGGAAGTTGCAAAATTGAGTTGTCATGTTTGAAACTAGAATTTTTTTTAATCGTTTCACCCCGAGCAAGGCATTCCACTGCCACTATTGCGCAGGGGGTAACATAGGGTCGGGGAAGTGATGGGAAAAGGATGACCTAAGTTCATCGGAGCAGAGGCAATGAAAGTACTTGTTAGAGAGGCACAGGGAAGCCACGTCACGCCGGTGAGAGAGTGGTTGCAGCCGGTCCGCCAAGACAGGATCAATCACGTTACGGATTCTCCGTTCTATTTTGTCAAGAAGCCCGAGGAGAGTAGCAGGGGCACCCGACCAGATGTGGCAGCAGTATTCAATACACGGACGGATGGTAGATTTATATATGTGCAGGATAGATTCAAAAATTTCCGGGCCCTGCACAGAGAACCGACCTTCATAGCAGCGGACTTAGCAATGGATTCGATATAGTCACTCCATTTGAGGTCTGCCGAGAGTGTAAGGCCAAGGAGGCGTAGTGTTTTACCCTCAGGGAGGCAAACCTGTTCCATGCTAATGGGAGGTAGGTGCGATTGTCTAATTGATAGTAGCTTCGTTTTGGAGGCATTGAAATTCACGAGCCACTTCCTACACCAGTCCACCACGGATTGGAGGTCCTTTTCAAGCTCGGCAGCGAGGTTCGATTTGTCGCCCACACCGGGTTTTTGATCGAGGCGAGAGTAAATTGTGGTGTCATCGGCGTACATGCCTACTTGGGATCTAATGGCATGTGGGAGATCATTAATGTAGATCAGAACGAGCTTGGGACCTAGGATAGAGCCTTGAGGAATATCAGCGTTCGTATGGTAGTTTTGGGAGGCATGTCCGTTTAATACTACCTTCAATGTGCGGTTAGAGGGGAATGACTGGATTAGATCAAACAAATGTCCAGTTATACCATAGCTTCGTAGTTAGCACAAAAGGCCAGCATGCCAGACTCTGTCAAACGCTTTGGAGATATCCAAGGCAATGGTTCGTGCTTCGCTATTCTTGTCGAGAGCATAGTATATATAATCGGTAATGGTCTTTAGCATATCAGCAGTAGACCTGGTGAAGCGGAAACCGTACTGTTTGTCCGAGAGAAGCCTGTGGGCCGTGAGATGCTGAATCACCTCGGTGTTGATAATGGCTTCGAAAACTTTGCCAAAGATTGGAAGGAGGTTGATAGGGCGGTAATTAGCGGGGTCCGAAGGTTCG